>CM059789.1:97933193-98008385 GCA_030435695.1 Brachymystax lenok tsinlingensis | reverse complement strand
AATTCCTCTAGAATACTGACAGACAGGACAGGTAATGTTTTAGTGAACTGAAGTTCCTCTGGGATACTGACAGACCAGGACTGAGTCATGTTTTAGTGAACTGGAAGTTCCTCTGGGGAATGCTGACAGACAGGACGGAGTCTGTTTTAGTAGACTGAGTTCCTCTAGAATGTGACAGACAGGACAGGTCAAGTGTTTTAATGAACTGGGTTCCTCTAGAACATGACAGGCAGGACAGGTCATGTTTTAGTGAACTTGAAGTTCCTCTGGAGAATGCTGAACCAGACAGGACCAGGTCATGTTTTTAGTGAACTGAGTTCCTCTAGAATACTGACAAGACAGGACCAGGTCATGTTTTAGTGAACTGGAATTCCCTCTAGAATATCTAGAACACTGACAGACAAGGACAGGTCATGTTTTTAGTTGAACTGAAGTTCCTCCCTAGAATACTGACAGACAGGACCAGGTCATGTTGGTGAACTGAAGGTCCACTAGTGAACTGGGTTCCTCTAGAATGCTGACAGACTAGGACAGGTCATGTTTTAATGAAGCTGAAGTTCCTCTAGAATGCTGACAGACAGACGGACAGGTCATCATTTTAGTGAACTGGGATTCCTCTAGGAACATGACAGACAGGACGGAGTCATGTTTTTAGTGAACTTAGTTCCTCTGGAATACTGACAGACAGGACAGAGTCATGTTTTTAATGAACTGAAGTTCACTCTAGAACACTGACAGACAGGACCCAGGTCGTGTTTTGGTAATTAGGTTCCTCTAGAATGCTGGCAGACAGGACAGGTCATGTTTTAATGAACTGGAAGTTCCTAGTAGACTGAGTTCCTCTAGAATATGACAGACAGGACAGGTCATGTTTTAGTGAACTGGAAGTTCCTCCCTAAGAATACTGACAGACAGACAGGACAAGGTCATGTTTTTAGTGAACTTCAGAAGTTTCCTCTAGAATACTGACAGACAGGACAGGTCATGTTTTAGTGAACTGAAGGTTCCTCTATGAATACTGACAGACAGGACGGGTCATGTTTTTAGTGAACTGAAGTTCCTCTAGAATACTGACCCAGACAGGACAGGTCATGTTTTAGTGAACTGAAGTTCCTCTAGAGAATACCCCTGACAGACAGGACAGGTCATGTTTTAGAACTGAACTGAAGGGTTCCTCTAGAATACTGACAGACAGGACAGGTCATGTTTTAGTGAACTGAAGTTCCTCTAGAATACTGACCAGACAGGACCCAGGTCATGTTTTGGTGAACTTGAAGGTCCTTCCTCTAGAATACTGACCAGACAGGACCAGGTCATGTTTTGTGAACTAGAAGTTCCTCCCTAGAATGCTGACAGACAGGAGACAGGACAGGATCATGTTTTAGTGAACTTGAAGTTCCTCCTAAGAATACTGACAGACAGGACAGGTGTGTTTTAGTGAATGTTTTGGTAAGACTGAAGTTCCTCTAGAATACTGACAGACAGGACAGGTCATGTGTTTTAGCCAAATCTGAAGTTCCTCCCTAGAAGAACTGACAGACAGGACAGGACAGGTCATGTTTTAGCTGAACTCAACTGAGACTGGTTCCTCTAGAATGACAGACAGGACAGGCCATGTTTTCATGTTTAATGGCCCTTAAACTGAGTTCCTCTAGAATCTAGAGAATACTGACAGACAAGGACTTGAGGTCATGTTTAGTTAAGATTTGGACAGACAGGACAGTTCACTGAAGGTCTAGAATACTGACAGACAGTGGGAAGGTCATGTTTAAGTAGAGAAGTTTACTCTAAGAATGCTGACAGACAGGACAGGTCATGTTTCAGTGAGACAGGAACTGAAGGTCCTCTAGAATACTGACAGACAGGACAGGTCATGTTTTAGTGAACTGAGTTCCTCTAGAATACTGACAGACAGGACAGGTCATGTTTTTTAGTGAACTGAAGTTCCTCTAGAATACTGACAGACAGGACAGGTCATGTTTTAGTGAACTGAAGTTCCTCTAGATTGCTGACAGACAGGACAGGTCATGTTTTAGTGAACTGAAGTTCCTCTAGAATACTGACAGACAGGACAGGTCATGTTTTAGTGAACTGAGGTTCCTCTAGAATACTGACAGACAGGACAGGTCATGTTTTTAGTGAACTGAAGTTCCCTCTAGAATACTGACAGACAGGACAGGTCATGTTTTAGTGAACTGAAGTTCCTCTAGAATGTGAATACTGACAGACAGGACAGGTCATGTTTTAGTGAACTGAAGTTCCTCTAGAATACTGACAGACAGGACAGGTCATGTTTTTAGTGAACTGAAGTTCCTCTAGAATACTGACAGACAGGACAGGTCATGTTTTAGTGAACTGAAGTTCCTCTAGAATACTGACAGACAGGACAGGTCATGTTTTAGTGAACTGAGTTCTCTAGAATACTGACAGACAGGACAGGTCATGTTTTTAGTAACTGAAGTTCCTCTAGAACTACTGACAGACAGGACAGGTCATGTTTTAGTGAACTGAAGTTCCTCTAGTGACAGACAGGACAGGTCATGTTTTAGTGAACTGAAATTCCTCTAGAATACTGACAGACAGGACAGGTCATGTTTTAGAGAACTGAAATTCCTCTAGAATACTGACAGACAGGACAGGTCATGTTTTAATGAACTGAAGTTCCTCTAGAACACTGACAGACAGGACAGGTCATGTTTTAGTGAACTGAAGTTCCTCTAGAATACTGGACAGACAGGACAGGTCATGTTTTAGTGAACTGAAGTTCCTCTAGAATACTGACAGACAGGACAGGTCATGTTTTAGTGAACTGAAGTTCCTCTAGAATACTGACAGACAGGACAGGTCATGTTTTAGTGAACTGAAGTTCCTCAGAATACTGACAGACAGGACAGGTCATGTTTTTAGTGAACTGAAGTTCCTATAGAATACTGACAGACAGGACAGGTCATGTTTTTAGTAGACTGAAGTTCTCTAGAATACTGACAGACAGGACAGGTCATGTTTTTAGTGAACTGAAGTTCCTCTAGAATATGACAGACAGGACAGGTCATGTTTTAGTGAACTGAAGTTCCTCTAGAATACTGACAGACAGGACAGGTCATGTTTTAGTGAACTGAAGTTCCTCTAGAATACTGACAGACAGGACAGGTCATGTTTTAGTGAACTGAAGTTCCTCTAGAATACTGACAGACAGGACAGGTCATGTTTTAGTGAACTGAAGTTCCTCTAGAATACTGACAGACAGGACAGGTCATGTTTTAATGAACTGAAGTTCCTCTAGAATACACTGACAGACAGGACAGGTCATGTTTTAGTGAACTGAAGTTCCTCTAGAATACTGACAGACAGGACAGGTCATGTTTTAGTGAACTGAAGTTCCTCTAGAATACTGACAGACAGGACAGGTCATGTTTTAGTGAACTGAAGTTCCTCTAGAATACTGACAGACAGGACAGGTCATGTTTTAATGAACTGAAGTTCCTCTAGAATACTGACAGACAGGACAGGTCATGTTTTTAGTGAACTGGAAGTTCCTCTAGAATACTGACAGACAGGACAGGTCATGTTTTAGTGAACTGAAGTTCCTCTAGAATACTGACAGACAGGACAGGTCATGTTTTAGTGAACTGAAGTTCCTCTAGAATACTGGACAGACAGGACAGGTCATGTTTTAGTGAACTGAAGTTCCTCTAGAATACTGACAGACAGGACAGGTCATGTTTTAGTGAACTGAAGTTCCTCTAGAATACTGACAGACAGGACAGGTCATGTTTTAGTGAACTGGAAGTTCCTCTAGAATACTGACAGACAGGACAGGTCATGTTTTAGTGAACTGAAGTTCCTCTAGAACACTGACAGACAGGACAGGTCATGTTTTAGTGAACTGAAGTTCCTCTAGAATACTGACAGACAGGACAGGTCATGTTTTAGTGAACTGAAGTTCCTCTAGAATACTGACAGACAGGACAGGTCATGTTTTAGTGAACTGAAGTTCCTCTAGAATACTGACAGACAGGACAGGTCATGTTTTAGTGAACTGAAGTTCCTCTAGAATACTGACAGACAGGACAGGTCATGTTTTAGTGAACTGAAGTTCCTCTAGAATACTGACAGACAGGACAGGTCATGTTTTAGTGAACTGAAGTTCCTCTAGAATACTGACAGACAGGACAGGTCATGTTTTAGTGAACTGAGTTCCTCTAGAATACTGACAGACAGGACAGGTCATGTTTTAGTGAACTGAAGTTCCTCTAGAATACTGACAGACAGGACAGGTCATGTTTTAGTGAACTGAAGTTCCTCTAGAATACTGGACAGACAGGACAGGTCATGTTTTAGTGAACTGAAGTTCCTCTAGAATACTGACAGACAGGACAGGTCATGTTTTAGTGAACTGAAGTTCCTCTAGAATACTGACAGACAGGACAGGTCATGTTTTAGTGAACTGAAGTTCCTCTAGAATACTGACAGACAGGACAGGTCATGTTTTAATGAACTGAAGTTCCTCTAGAACACTGACAGACAGGACAGGTCATGTTTTAGTGAACTGAAGTTCCTCTAGAATACTGACAGACAGGACAGGTCATGTTTTAGTGAACTGAAGTTCCTCTAGAATACTGACAGACAGGACAGGTCATGTTTTAGTGAACTGAAGTTCCTCTAGAATACTGACAGACAGGACAGGTCATGTTTTAGTGAACTGAAGTTCCTCTAGAATACTGACAGACAGGACAGGTCATGTTTTAGTGAACTGAAGTTCCTCTAGAATACTGACAGACAGGACAGGTCATGTTTTAGTGAACTGAAGTTCCTCTAGAATACTGACAGACAGGACAGGTCATGTTTTAGTGAACTGAAGTTCCTCTAGAATACTGACAGACAGGACAGGTCATGTTTTAGTGAACTGAAGTTCCTCTAGAATACTGACAGACAGGACAGGTCATGTTTTAGTGAACTGAAGTTCCTCTAGAATACTGACAGACAGGACAGGTCATGTTTTAGTGAACTGAAGTTCCTCTAGAATACTGACAGACAGGACAGGTCATGTTTTAGTGAACTGAAGTTCCTCTAGAATACTGACAGACAGGACAGGTCATGTTTTAATGAACTGAAGTTCCTCTAGAACACTGACAGACAGGACAGGTCATGTTTTAGTGAACTGAAGTTCCTCTAGAATACTGACAGACAGGACAGGTCATGTTTTAGTGAACTGAAGTTCCTCTAGAATACTGACAGACAGGACAGGTCATGTTTTAATGAACTGAAGTTCCTCTAGAACACTGACAGACAGGACAGGTCATGTTTTAGTGAACTGAAGTTCCTCTAGAATACTGACAGACAGGACAGGTCATGTTTTAGAGAACTGAAGTTCCTCTAGAATACTGACAGACAGGACAGGTCATGTTTTAGTGAACTGAAGTTCCTCTAGAATACTGACAGACAGGACAGGTCATGTTTTAGTGAACTGAAGTTCCTCTAGAATACTGACAGACAGGACAGGTCATGTTTTAGTGAACTGAAGTTCCTCTAGAATACTGACAGACAGGACAGGTCATGTTTTAGTGAACTGAAGTTCCTCTAGAATACTGACAGACAGGACAGGTCATGTTTTAGTGAACTGAAGTTCCTCTAGAATACTGACAGACAGGACAGGTCATGTTTTAGTGAACTGAAGTTCCTCTAGAATACTGACAGACAGGACAGGTCATGTTTTAGTGAACTGAAGTTCCTCTAGAATACTGACAGACAGGACAGGTCATGTTTTAGTGAACTGAAGTTCCTCTAGAATACTGACAGACAGGACAGGTCATGTTTTAGTGAACTGAAGTTCCTCTAGAATACTGACAGACAGGACAGGTCATGTTTTAGTGAACTGAAGTTCCTCTAGAATACTGACAGACAGGACAGGTCATGTTTTAGTGAACTGAAGTTCCTCTAGAATACTGACAGACAGGACAGGTCATGTTTTAGTGAACTGAAGTTCCTCTAGAATACTGACAGACAGGACAGGTCATGTTTTAGTGAACTGAAGTTCCTCTAGAATACTGACAGACAGGACAGGTCATGTTTTAGTGAACTGAAGTTCCTCTAGAATACTGACAGACAGGACAGGTCATGTTTTAGTGAACTGAAGTTCCTCTAGAATACTGACAGACAGGACAGGTCATGTTTTAGTGAACTGAAGTTCCTCTAGAATACTGACAGACAGGACAGGTCATGTTTTAGTGAACTGAAGTTCCTCTAGAATACTGACAGACAGGACAGGTCATGTTTTAGTGAACTGAAGTTCCTCTAGAATACTGACAGACAGGACAGGTCATGTTTTAGTGAACTGAAGTTCCTATAGAATACTGACAGACAGGACAGGTCATGTTTTAGTGAACTGAAGTTCCTCTAGAATACTGACAGACAGGACAGGTCATGTTTTAGTGAACTGAAGTTCCTCTAGAATACTGACAGACAGGACAGGTCATGTTTTAGTGAACTGAAGTTCCTCTAGAATACTGACAGACAGGACAGGTCATGTTTTAGTGAACTGAAGTTCCTCTAGAATACTGACAGACAGGACAGGTCATGTTTTAGTGAACTGAAGTTCCTCTAGAATACTGACAGACAGGACAGGTCATGTTTTAGTGAACTGAAGTTCCTCTAGAATACTGACAGACAGGACAGGTCATGTTTTAGTGAACTGAAGTTCCTCTAGAATACTGACAGACAGGACAGGTCATGTTTTAGTGAACTGAAGGTCCACTAGAATACTGACAGACAGGACAGGTCATGTTTTAGTGAACTGAAGTTCCTCTAGAATACTGACAGACAGGACAGGTCATGTTTTAGTGAACTGAAGTTCCTCTAGAATACTGACAGACAGGACAGGTCATGTTTTAGTGAACTGAAGTTCCTCTAGAATACTGACAGACAGGACAGGTCATGTTTTAGTGAACTGAGTTCCTCTAGAATACTGACAGACAGGACAGGTCATGTTTTAATGAACTGAAGTTCCTCTAGAATACTGACAGACAGGACAGGTCATGTTTTAGTGAACTGAAGTTCCTCTAGAATACTGACAGACAGGACAGGTCATGTTTTAGTGAACTGGAAGTTCCTCTAGAATACTGACAGACAGGACAGGTCATGTTTTAGTGAACTGAAGTTCCTCTAGAATACTGACAGACAGGACAGGTCATGTTTTAATGAACTGAAGTTCCTCTAGAATACTGACAGACAGGACAGGTCATGTTTTTAGTGAACTGAACTTAGTTCCTCTAGAATACTGACAGACAGGACAGGTCATGTTTTAATGAACTGAAGTTCCTCTAGAACACTGACAGACAGGACAGGTCATGTTTTAGTGAACTGAAGTTCCTCTAGAATACTGACAGACAGGACAGGTCATGTTTTAGTGAACTGAAGTTCCTCTAGAATACTGACAGACAGGACAGGCCATGTTTTAGTGAACTGAAGGTCCACTAGAATACTGACAGATAGGACAGGTCATGTTTTAGTGAACTGAAGTTCCTCTAGAATACTGACAGACAGGACAGGTCATGTTTTAGTGAACTGAAGTTCCTCTAGAATACTGACAGACAGGACAGGTCATGTTTTAGTGAACTGAAGTTCCTCTAGAATACTGACAGACAGGACAGGTCATGTTTTAGTGAACTGAAGTTCCTCTAGAATACTGACAGACAGGACAGGTCATGTTTTAGTGAACTGAAGTTCCTCTAGAATACTGACAGACAGGACAGGTCATGTTTTAGTGAACTGAAGTTCCTCTAGAATACTGACAGACAGGACAGGTCATGTTTTAGTGAACTGAGTTCCTCTAGAATACTGACAGACAGGACAGGTCATGTTTTAGTGAACTGAAGTTCCACTAGAACACTGACAGACAGGACAGGTCATGTTTTAGAGAACTGAAATTCCTCTAGAATACTGACAGACAGGACAGGTCATGTTTTAGTGAACTGAAGTTCCTCTAGAATACTGACAGACAGGACAGGTCATGTTTTAGTGAACTGAAGTTCCTCTAGAATACTGACAGACAGGACAGGTCATGTTTTAGTGAACTGAAGTTCCTCTAGAATACTGACAGACAGGACAGGTCATGTTTTAGTGAACTGAAGTTCCTCTAGAATACTGACAGACAGGACAGGTCATGTTTTAGTGAACTGAAGTTCCTCTAGAATACTGACAGACAGGACAGGTCATGTTTTAGTGAACTGAAGTTCCTCTAGAATACTGACAGACAGGACAGGTCATGTTTTAGTGAACTGAAGTTCCTCTAGAATACTGACAGACAGGACAGGCCATGTTTTAGTGAACTGAAGGTCCACTAGAATACTGACAGACAGGACAGGTCATGTTTTAGTGAACTGAAGTTCCTCTAGAATACTGGACAGACAGGACAGGTCATGTTTTAGTGAACTGAAGTTCCTCTAGAATACTGACAGACAGGACAGGTCATGTTTTAGTGAACTGAAGTTCCTCTAGAATACTGACAGACAGGACAGGTCATGTTTTAGTGAACTGAAGTTCCTCTAGAATACTGACAGACAGGACAGGTCATGTTTTAGTGAACTGAAGTTCCTCTAGAATACTGGACAGACAGGACAGGTCATGTTTTAGTGAACTGAAGTTCCTCTAGAATACTGACAGACAGGACAGGTCATGTTTTAGTGAACTGAAGTTCCTCTAGAATACTGACAGACAGGACAGGTCATGTTTTAGTGAACTGAAGTTCCTCTAGAATACTGACAGACAGGACAGGTCATGTTTTAGTGAACTGAAGTTCCTCTAGAATACTGACAGACAGGACAGGTCATGTTTTAGTGAACTGAAGTTCCTCTAGAATACTGACAGACAGGACAGGTCATGTTTTTAGTGAACTGAAGTTCCTCTAGAATACTGACAGACAGGACAGGTCATGTTTTTAGTGAACTGAAGTTCCTCTAGAATACTGACAGACAGGACAGGTCATGTTTTAGTGAACTGAAGTTCCTCTAGAATACTGACAGACAGGACAGGTCATGTTTTAGTGAACTGAAGTTCCTCTAGAATACTGACAGACAGGACAGGTCATGTTTTAGTGAACTGAAGTTCCTCTAGAATACTGACAGACAGGACAGGTCATGTTTTAGTGAACTGAAGTTCCTCTAGAATACTGACAGACAGGACAGGTCATGTTTTAGTGAACTGAAGTTCCTCTAGAATACTGACAGACAGGACAGGTCATGTTTTAGTGAACTGAAGTTCCTCTAGAATACTGACAGACAGGACAGGTCATGTTTTAGTGAACTTAGTTCCTCTAGAATACTGACAGACAGGACAGGTCATGTTTTAATGAACTGAAGTTCCTCTAGAATACTGACAGACAGGACAGGTCATGTTTTAGTGAACTGAAGTTCCTCTAGAATACTGACAGACAGGACAGGTCATGTTTTAGTGAACTGAAGTTCCTCTAGAATACTGACAGACAGGACAGGTCATGTTTTAGTGAACTGAAGGTCCTCTAGAATACTGACAGACAGGACAGGTCATGTTTTAGTGAACTGAAGTTCCTCTAGAATACTGACAGACAGGACAGGTCATGTTTTAGTGAACTGAAGTTCCTCTAGAATACTGACAGACAGGACAGGTCATGTTTTAGTGAACTGAAGTTCCTCTAGAATACTGACAGACAGGACAGGTCATGTTTTAGTGAACTGAAGTTCCTCTAGAATACTGACAGACAGGACAGGTCATGTTTTAGTGAACTGAAGTTCCTCTAGAATACTGACAGACAGGACAGGTCATGTTTTAGTGAACTGAAGTTCCTCTAGAATACTGACAGACAGGACAGGTCATGTTTTAGTGAACTGAAGTTCCTCTAGAATACTGACAGACAGGACAGGTCATGTTTTAGTGAACTGAAGTTCCTCTAGAATACTGACAGACAGGACAGGTCATGTTTTAGTGAACTGAAGTTCCTCTAGAATACTGACAGACAGGACAGGTCATGTTTTAATGAACTGAAGTTCCTCTAGAATACTGACAGACAGGACAGGTCATGTTTTAGTGAACTGAAGTTCCTCTAGAATACTGACAGACAGGACAGGTCATGTTTTAGTGAACTGAAGTTCCTCTAGAATACTGACAGACAGGACAGGTCATGTTTTAGTGAACTGAAGTTCCTCTAGAATACTGACAGACAGGACAGGTCATGTTTTAGAGAACTGAAATTCCTCTAGAATACTGACAGACAGGACAGGTCATGTTTTAGTGAACTGAAGTTCCTCTAGAATACTGACAGACAGGACAGGTCATGTTTTAGTGAACTGAAGTTCCTCTAGAATACTGACAGACAGGACAGGTCATGTTTTAGTGAACTGAAGTTCCTCTAGAATACTGACAGACAGGACAGGTCATGTTTTAGTGAACTGAAGTTCCTCTAGAATACTGACAGACAGGACAGGTCATGTTTTAGTGAACTGAAGTTCCTCTAGAATACTGACAGACAGGACAGGTCATGTTTTAGTGAACTGAAGTTCCTCTAGAATACTGACAGACAGGACAGGTCATGTTTTAGTGAACTGAAGTTCCTCTAGAATACTGACAGACAGGACAGGTCATGTTTTAGTGAACTGAGTTCCTCTAGAATACTGACAGACAGGACAGGTCATGTTTTAATGAACTGAAGTTCCTCTAGAACACTGACAGACAGGACAGGTCATGTTTTAGTGAACTTAGTTCCTCTAGAATACTGACAGACAGGACAGGTCATGTTTTAATGAACTGAAGTTCCTCTAGAACACTGACAGACAGGACAGGTCATGTTTTAGTGAACTGAAGTTCCTCTAGAATACTGACAGACAGGACAGGTCATGTTTTAGTGAACTGAAGTTCCTCTAGAATACTGACAGACAGGACAGGTCATGTTTTAGTGAACTGAAGTTCCTCTAGAATACTGACAGACAGGACAGGTCATGTTTTAGTGAACTGAAGTTCCTCTAGAATACTGACAGACAGGACAGGTCATGTTTTAGTGAACTGAAGTTCCTCTAGAATACTGACAGACAGGACAGGTCATGTTTTAGTGAACTGAAGTTCCTCTAGAATACTGACAGACAGGACAGGTCATGTTTTAGTGAACTGAAGTTCCTCTAGAATACTGACAGACAGGACAGGTCATGTTTTAGTGAACTGAAGTTCCTCTAGAATACTGACAGACAGGACAGGTCATGTTTTAGTGAACTGAAGTTCCTCTAGAATACTGACAGACAGGACAGGTCATGTTTTAGTGAACTGAAGTTCCTCTAGAATACTGACAGACAGGACAGGTCATGTTTTAGTGAACTGAAGTTCCTCTAGAATACTGACAGACAGGACAGGTCATGTTTTAGTGAACTGAAGTTCCTCTAGAATACTGACAGACAGGACAGGTCATGTTTTAGTGAACTGAAGTTCCTCTAGAATACTGACAGACAGGACAGGTCATGTTTTAGTGAACTGAAGTTCCTCTAGAATACTGACAGACAGGACAGGTCATGTTTTAGTGAACTGAAGTTCCTCTAGAATACTGACAGACAGGACAGGTCATGTTTTAGTGAACTGAAGTTCCTCTAGAATACTGACAGACAGGACAGGTCATGTTTTAGTGAACTGAAGTTCCTCTAGAATACTGACAGACAGGACAGGTCATGTTTTAGTGAACTGAAGTTCCTCTAGAATACTGACAGACAGGACAGGTCATGTTTTAGTGAACTGAAGTTCCTCTAGAATACTGACAGACAGGACAGGTCATGTTTTAGTGAACTGAAGTTCCTCTAGAATACTGACAGACAGGACAGGTCATGTTTTAGTGAACTGAAGTTCCTCTAGAATACTGACAGACAGGACAGGTCATGTTTTAGTGAACTGAAGTTCCTCTAGAATACTGACAGACAGGACAGGTCATGTTTTAGTGAACTGAAGTTCCTCTAGAATACTGACAGACAGGACAGGTCATGTTTTAGTGAACTGAAGTTCCTCTAGAATACTGACAGACAGGACAGGTCATGTTTTAGTGAACTGAAGTTCCTCTAGAATACTGACAGACAGGACAGGTCATGTTTTAGTGAACTGAAGTTCCTCTAGAATACTGACAGACAGGACAGGTCATGTTTTAGTGAACTGAAGTTCCTCTAGAATACTGACAGACAGGACAGGTCATGTTTTAGTGAACTGAAGTTCCTCTAGAATACTGACAGACAGGACAGGTCATGTTTTAGTGAACTGAAGTTCCTCTAGAATACTGACAGACAGGACAGGTCATGTTTTAGTGAACTGAAGTTCCTCTAGAATACTGACAGACAGGACAGGTCATGTTTTAGTGAACTGAAGTTCCTCTAGAATACTGACAGACAGGACAGGTCATGTTTTAGTGAACTGAAGTTCCTCTAGAATACTGACAGACAGGACAGGTCATGTTTTAGTGAACTGAAGTTCCTCTAGAATACTGACAGACAGGACAGGTCATGTTTTAGTGAACTGAAGTTCCTCTAGAATACTGACAGACAGGACAGGTCATGTTTTAGTGAACTGAAGTTCCTCTAGAATACTGACAGACAGGACAGGTCATGTTTTAGTGAACTGAAGTTCCTCTAGAATACTGACAGACAGGACAGGTCATGTTTTAGTGAACTGAAGTTCCTCTAGAATACTGACAGACAGGACAGGTCATGTTTTAGTGAACTGAAGTTCCTCTAGAATACTGACAGACAGGACAGGTCATGTTTTAGTGAACTGAAGTTCCTCTAGAATACTGACAGACAGGACAGGTCATGTTTTAGTGAACTGAAGTTCCTCTAGAATACTGACAGACAGGACAGGTCATGTTTTAGTGAACTGAAGTTCCTCTAGAATACTGACAGACAGGACAGGTCATGTTTTAGTGAACTGAAGTTCCTCTAGAATACTGACAGACAGGACAGGTCATGTTTTAGTGAACTGAAGTTCCTCTAGAATACTGACAGACAGGACAGGTCATGTTTTAGTGAACTGAAGTTCCTCTAGAATACTGACAGACAGGACAGGTCATGTTTTAGTGAACTGAAGTTCCTCTAGAATACTGACAGACAGGACAGGTCATGTTTTAGTGAACTGAAGTTCCTCTAGAATACTGACAGACAGGACAGGTCATGTTTTAGTGAACTGAAGTTCCTCTAGAATACTGACAGACAGGACAGGTCATGTTTTAGTGAACTGAAGTTCCTCTAGAATACTGACAGACAGGACAGGTCATGTTTTAGTGAACTGAAGTTCCTCTAGAATACTGACAGACAGGACAGGTCATGTTTTAGTGAACTGAAGTTCCTCTAGAATACTGACAGACAGGACAGGTCATGTTTTAGTGAACTGAAGTTCCTCTAGAATACTGACAGACAGGACAGGTCATGTTTTAGTGAACTGAAGTTCCTCTAGAATACTGACAGACAGGACAGGTCATGTTTTAGTGAACTGAAGTTCCTCTAGAATACTGACAGACAGGACAGGTCATGTTTTAGTGAACTGAAGTTCCTCTAGAATACTGACAGACAGGACAGGTCATGTTTTAGTGAACTGAAGTTCCTCTAGAATACTGACAGACAGGACAGGTCATGTTTTAGTGAACTGAAGTTCCTCTAGAATACTGACAGACAGGACAGGTCATGTTTTAGTGAACTGAAGTTCCTCTAGAATACTGACAGACAGGACAGGTCATGTTTTAGTGAACTGAAGTTCCTCTAGAATACTGACAGACAGGACAGGTCATGTTTTAGTGAACTGAAGTTCCTCTAGAATACTGACAGACAGGACAGGTCATGTTTTAGTGAACTGAAGTTCCTCTAGAATACTGACAGACAGGACAGGTCATGTTTTAGTGAACTGAAGTTCCTCTAGAATACTGACAGACAGGACAGGTCATGTTTTAGTGAACTGAAGTTCCTCTAGAATACTGACAGACAGGACAGGTCATGTTTTAGTGAACTGAAGTTCCTCTAGAATACTGACAGACAGGACAGGTCATGTTTTAGTGAACTGAAGTTCCTCTAGAATACTGACAGACAGGACAGGTCATGTTTTAGTGAACTGAAGTTCCTCTAGAATACTGACAGACAGGACAGGTCATGTTTTAGTGAACTGAAGTTCCTCTAGAATACTGACAGACAGGACAGGTCATGTTTTAGTGAACTGAAGTTCCTCTAGAATACTGACAGACAGGACAGGTCATGTTTTAGTGAACTGAAGTTCCTCTAGAATACTGACAGACAGGACAGGTCATGTTTTAGTGAACTGAAGTTCCTCTAGAATACTGACAGACAGGACAGGTCATGTTTTAGTGAACTGAAGTTCCTCTAGAATACTGACAGACAGGACAGGTCATGTTTTAGTGAACTGAAGTTCCTCTAGAATACTGACAGACAGGACAGGTCATGTTTTAGTGAACTGAAGTTCCTCTAGAATACTGACAGACAGGACAGGTCATGTTTTAGTGAACTGAAGTTCCTCTAGAATACTGACAGACAGGACAGGTCATGTTTTAGTGAACTGAAGTTCCTCTAGAATACTGACAGACAGGACAGGTCATGTTTTAGTGAACTGAAGTTCCTCTAGAATACTGACAGACAGGACAGGTCATGTTTTAGTGAACTGAAGTTCCTCTAGAATACTGACAGACAGGACAGGTCATGTTTTAGTGAACTGAAGTTCCTCTAGAATACTGACAGACAGGACAGGTCATGTTTTAGTGAACTGAAGTTCCTCTAGAATACTGACAGACAGGACAGGTCATGTTTTAGTGAACTGAAGTTCCTCTAGAATACTGACAGACAGGACAGGTCATGTTTTAGTGAACTGAAGTTCCTCTAGAATACTGACAGACAGGACAGGTCATGTTTTAGTGAACTGAAGTTCCTCTAGAATACTGACAGACAGGACAGGTCATGTTTTAGTGAACTGAAGTTCCTCTAGAATACTGACAGACAGGACAGGTCATGTTTTAGTGAACTGAAGTTCCTCTAGAATACTGACAGACAGGACAGGTCATGTTTTAGTGAACTGAAGTTCCTCTAGAATACTGACAGACAGGACAGGTCATGTTTTAGTGAACTGAAGTTCCTCTAGAATACTGACAGACAGGACAGGTCATGTTTTAATGAACTGAAGTTCCTCTAGAATACTGACAGACAGGACAGGTCATGTTTTAGTGAACTGAAGTTCCTCTAGAATACTGACAGACAGGACAGGTCATGTTTTAGTGAACTGAAGTTCCTCTAGAATACTGACAGACAGGACAGGTCATGTTTTAGTGAACTGAAGTTCCTCTAGAATACTGACAGACAGGACAGGTCATGTTTTAGTGAACTGAAGTTCCTCTAGAATACTGACAGACAGGACAGGTCATGTTTTAGTGAACTGAAGTTCCTCTAGAATACTGACAGACAGGACAGGTCATGTTTTAGTGAACTGAAGTTCCTCTAGAATACTGACAGACAGGACAGGTCATGTTTTAGTGAACTGGAAGTTCCTCTAGAATACTGACAGACAGGACAGGTCATGTTTTAGTGAACTGAAGTTCCTCTAGAATACTGACAGACAGGACAGGTCATGTTTTAGTGAACTGAAGTTCCTCTAGAATACTGACAGACAGGACAGGTCATGTTTTAGTGAACTGAAGTTCCTCTAGAATACTGACAGACAGGACAGGTCATGTTTTAGTGAACTGAAGTTCCTCTAGAATACTGACAGACAGGACAGGTCATGTTTTAGTGAACTGAAGTTCCTCTAGAATACTGACAGACAGGACAGGTCATGTTTTAGTGAACTGAAGTTCCTCTAGAATACTGACAGACAGGACAGGTCATGTTTTAGTGAACTGAAGTTCCTCTAGAATACTGACAGACAGGACAGGTCATGTTTTAGTGAACTGAAGTTCCTCTAGAATACTGACAGACAGGACAGGTCATGTTTTAGTGAACTGAAGTTCCTCTAGAATACTGACAGACAGGACAGGTCATGTTTTAGTGAACTGAAGTTCCTCTAGAATACTGACAGACAGGACAGGTCATGTTTTAGTGAACTGAAGTTCCTCTAGAATACTGACAGACAGGACAGGTCATGTTTTAGTGAACTGAAGTTCCTCTAGAATACTGACAGACAGGACAGGTCATGTTTTAGTGAACTGAAGTTCCTCTAGAATACTGACAGACAGGACAGGTCATGTTTTAGTGAACTGAAGTTCCTCTAGAATACTGACAGACAGGACAGGTCATGTTTTAGTGAACTGAAGTTCCTCTAGAATACTGACAGACAGGACAGGTCATGTTTTAGTGAACTGAAGTTCCTCTAGAATACTGACAGACAGGACAGGTCATGTTTTAGTGAACTGAAGTTCCTCTAGAATACTGACAGACAGGACAGGTCATGTTTTAGTGAACTGAAGTTCCTCTAGAATACTGACAGACAGGACAGGTCATGTTTTAGTGAACTGGAAGTTCCTCTAGAATACTGACAGACAGGACAGGTCATGTTTTAGTGAACTGAAGTTCCTCTAGAATACTGACAGACAGGACAGGTCATGTTTTAGTGAACTGAAGTTCCTCTAGAATACTGACAGACAGGACAGGTCATGTTTTAGTGAACTGAAGTTCCTCTAGAATACTGACAGACAGGACAGGTCATGTTTTAGTGAACTGAAGTTCCTCTAGAATACTGACAGACAGGACAGGTCATGTTTTAGTGAACTGAAGTTCCTCTAGAATACTGACAGACAGGACAGGTCATGTTTTAGTGAACTGAAGTTCCTCTAGAATACTGACAGACAGGACAGGTCATGTTTTAGTGAACTGAAGTTCCTCTAGAATACTGACAGACAGGACAGGTCATGTTTTAGTGAACTGAAGTTCCTCTAGAATACTGACAGACAGGACAGGTCATGTTTTAGTGAACTGAAGTTCCTCTAGAATACTGACAGACAGGACAGGTCATGTTTTAGTGAACTGAAGTTCCTCTAGAATACTGACAGACAGGACAGGTCATGTTTTAGTGAACTGAAGTTCCTCTAGAATACTGACAGACAGGACAGGTCATGTTTTAGTGAACTGAAGTTCCTCTAGAATACTGACAGACAGGACAGGTCATGTTTTAGTGAACTGAAGTTCCTCTAGAATACTGACAGACAGGACAGGTCATGTTTTAGTGAACTGAAGTTCCTCTAGAATACTGACAGACAGGACAGGTCATGTTTTAGTGAACTGAAGTTCCTCTAGAATACTGACAGACAGGACAGGTCATGTTTTAGTGAACTGAAGTTCCTCTAGAATACTGACAGACAGGACAGGTCATGTTTTAGTGAACTGAAGTTCCTCTAGAATACTGACAGACAGGACAGGTCATGTTTTAGTGAACTGAAGTTCCTCTAGAATACTGACAGACAGGACAGGTCATGTTTTAGTGAACTGAAGTTCCTCTAGAATACTGACAGACAGGACAGGTCATGTTTTAGTGAACTGAAGTTCCTCTAGAATACTGACAGACAGGACAGGTCATGTTTTAGTGAACTGAAGTTCCTCTAGAATACTGACAGACAGGACAGGTCATGTTTTAGTGAACTGAAGTTCCTCTAGAATACTGACAGACAGGACAGGTCATGTTTTAGTGAACTGAAGTTCCTCTAGAATACTGACAGACAGGACAGGTCATGTTTTAGTGAACTGAAGTTCCTCTAGAATACTGACAGACAGGACAGGTCATGTTTTAGTGAACTGAAGTTCCTCTAGAATACTGACAGACAGGACAGGTCATGTTTTAGTGAACTGAAGTTCCTCTAGAATACTGACAGACAGGACAGGTCATGTTTTAGTGAACTGAAGTTCCTCTAGAATACTGACAGACAGGACAGGTCATGTTTTAGTGAACTGAAGTTCCTCTAGAATACTGACAGACAGGACAGGTCATGTTTTAGTGAACTGAAGTTCCTCTAGAATACTGACAGACAGGACAGGTCATGTTTTAGTGAACTGAAGTTCCTCTAGAATACTGACAGACAGGACAGGTCATGTTTTAGTGAACTGAAGTTCCTCTAGAATACTGACAGACAGGACAGGTCATGTTTTAGTGAACTGAAGTTCCTCTAGAATACTGACAGACAGGACAGGTCATGTTTTAGTGAACTGAAGTTCCTCTAGAATACTGACAGACAGGACAGGTCATGTTTTAGTGAACTGAAGTTCCTCTAGAATACTGACAGACAGGACAGGTCATGTTTTAGTGAACTGAAGTTCCTCTAGAATACTGACAGACAGGACAGGTCATGTTTTAGTGAACTGAAGTTCCTCTAGAATACTGACAGACAGGACAGGTCATGTTTTAGTGAACTGAAGTTCCTCTAGAATACTGACAGACAGGACAGGTCATGTTTTAGTGAACTGAAGTTCCTCTAGAATACTGACAGACAGGACAGGTCATGTTTTAGTGAACTGAAGTTCCTCTAGAATACTGACAGACAGGACAGGTCATGTTTTAGTGAACTGAAGTTCCTCTAGAATACTGACAGACAGGACAGGTCATGTTTTAGTGAACTGAAGTTCCTCTAGAATACTGACAGACAGGACAGGTCATGTTTTAGTGAACTGAAGTTCCTCTAGAATACTGACAGACAGGACAGGTCATGTTTTAGTGAACTGAAGTTCCTCTAGAATACTGACAGACAGGACAGGTCATGTTTTAGTGAACTGAAGTTCCTCTAGAATACTGACAGACAGGACAGGTCATGTTTTAGTGAACTGAAGTTCCTCTAGAATACTGACAGACAGGACAGGTCATGTTTTAGTGAACTGAAGTTCCTCTAGAATACTGACAGACAGGACAGGTCATGTTTTAGTGAACTGAAGTTCCTCTAGAATACTGACAGACAGGACAGGTCATGTTTTAGTGAACTGAAGTTCCTCTAGAATACTGACAGACAGGACAGGTCATGTTTTAGTGAACTGAAGTTCCTCTAGAATACTGACAGACAGGACAGGTCATGTTTTAGTGAACTGAAGTTCCTCTAGAATACTGACAGACAGGACAGGTCATGTTTTAGTGAACTGAAGTTCCTCTAGAATACTGACAGACAGGACAGGTCATGTTTTAGTGAACTGAAGTTCCTCTAGAATACTGACAGACAGGACAGGTCATGTTTTAGTGAACTGAAGTTCCTCTAGAATACTGACAGACAGGACAGGTCATGTTTTAGTGAACTGAAGTTCCTCTAGAATACTGACAGACAGGACAGGTCATGTTTTAGTGAACTGAAGTTCCTCTAGAATACTGACAGACAGGACAGGTCATGTTTTAGTGAACTGAAGTTCCTCTAGAATACTGACAGACAGGACAGGTCATGTTTTAGTGAACTGAAGTTCCTCTAGAATACTGACAGACAGGACAGGTCATGTTTTAGTGAACTGAAGTTCCTCTAGAATACTGACAGACAGGACAGGTCATGTTTTAGTGAACTGAAGTTCCTCTAGAATACTGACAGACAGGACAGGTCATGTTTTAGTGAACTGAAGTTCCTCTAGAATACTGACAGACAGGACAGGTCATGTTTTAGTGAACTGAAGTTCCTCTAGAATACTGACAGACAGGACAGGTCATGTTTTAGTGAACTGAAGTTCCTCTAGAATACTGACAGACAGGACAGGTCATGTTTTAGTGAACTGAAGTTCCTCTAGAATACTGACAGACAGGACAGGTCATGTTTTAGTGAACTGAAGTTCCTCTAGAATACTGACAGACAGGACAGGTCATGTTTTAGTGAACTGAAGTTCCTCTAGAATACTGACAGACAGGACAGGTCATGTTTTAGTGAACTGAAGTTCCTCTAGAATACTGACAGACAGGACAGGTCATGTTTTAGTGAACTGAAGTTCCTCTAGAATACTGACAGACAGGACAGGTCATGTTTTAGTGAACTGAAGTTCCTCTAGAATACTGACAGACAGGACAGGTCATGTTTTAGTGAACTGAAGTTCCTCTAGAATACTGACAGACAGGACAGGTCATGTTTTAGTGAACTGAAGTTCCTCTAGAATACTGACAGACAGGACAGGTCATGTTTTAGTGAACTGAAGTTCCTCTAGAATACTGACAGACAGGACAGGTCATGTTTTAGTGAACTGAAGTTCCTCTAGAATACTGACAGACAGGACAGGTCATGTTTTAGTGAACTGAAGTTCCTCTAGAATACTGACAGACAGGACAGGTCATGTTTTAGTGAACTGAAGTTCCTCTAGAATACTGACAGACAGGACAGGTCATGTTTTAGTGAACTGAAGTTCCTCTAGAATACTGACAGACAGGACAGGTCATGTTTTAGTGAACTGAAGTTCCTCTAGAATACTGACAGACAGGACAGGTCATGTTTTAGTGAACTGAAGTTCCTCTAGAATACTGACAGACAGGACAGGTCATGTTTTAGTGAACTGAAGTTCCTCTAGAATACTGACAGACAGGACAGGTCATGTTTTAGTGAACTGAAGTTCCTCTAGAATACTGACAGACAGGACAGGTCATGTTTTAGTGAACTGAAGTTCCTCTAGAATACTGACAGACAGGACAGGTCATGTTTTAGTGAACTGAAGTTCCTCTAGAATACTGACAGACAGGACAGGTCATGTTTTAGTGAACTGAAGTTCCTCTAGAATACTGACAGACAGGACAGGTCATGTTTTAGTGAACTGAAGTTCCTCTAGAATACTGACAGACAGGACAGGTCATGTTTTAGTGAACTGAAGTTCCTCTAGAATACTGACAGACAGGAC
This sequence comes from Brachymystax lenok tsinlingensis, assembly GCA_030435695.1. Lineage (NCBI taxonomy): Eukaryota > Metazoa > Chordata > Actinopteri > Salmoniformes > Salmonidae > Brachymystax > Brachymystax lenok. Next base: position 97,987,578 of record CM059789.1, on the reverse strand, counting down.
AGGTCATGTTTTAGTGAACTGAAGTTCCTCTAGAATACTGACAGACAGGACAGGTCATGTTTTAGTGAACTGAAGTTCCTCTAGAATACTGACAGACAGGACAGGTCATGTTTTAGTGAACTGAAGTTCCTCTAGAATACTGACAGACAGGACAGGTCATGTTTTAGTGAACTGAAGTTCCTCTAGAATACTGACAGACAGGACAGGTCATGTTTTAGTGAACTGAAGTTCCTCTAGAATACTGACAGACAGGACAGGTCATGTTTTAGTGAACTGAAGTTCCTCTAGAATACTGACAGACAGGACAGGTCATGTTTTAGTGAACTGAAGTTCCTCTAGAATACTGACAGACAGGACAGGTCATGTTTTAGTGAACTGAAGTTCCTCTAGAATACTGACAGACAGGACAGGTCATGTTTTAGTGAACTGAAGTTCCTCTAGAATACTGACAGACAGGACAGGTCATGTTTTAGTGAACTGAAGTTCCTCTAGAATACTGACAGACAGGACAGGTCATGTTTTAGTGAACTGAAGTTCCTCTAGAATACTGACAGACAGGACAGGTCATGTTTTAGTGAACTGAAGTTCCTCTAGAATACTGACAGACAGGACAGGTCATGTTTTAGTGAACTGAAGTTCCTCTAGAATACTGACAGACAGGACAGGTCATGTTTTAGTGAACTGAAGTTCCTCTAGAATACTGACAGACAGGACAGGTCATGTTTTAGTGAACTGAAGTTCCTCTAGAATACTGACAGACAGGACAGGTCATGTTTTAGTGAACTGAAGTTCCTCTAGAATACTGACAGACAGGACAGGTCATGTTTTAGTGAACTGAAGTTCCTCTAGAATACTGACAGACAGGACAGGTCATGTTTTAGTGAACTGAAGTTCCTCTAGAATACTGACAGACAGGACAGGTCATGTTTTAGTGAACTGAAGTTCCTCTAGAATACTGACAGACAGGACAGGTCATGTTTTAGTGAACTGAAGTTCCTCTAGAATACTGACAGACAGGACAGGTCATGTTTTAGTGAACTGAAGTTCCTCTAGAATACTGACAGACAGGACAGGTCATGTTTTAGTGAACTGAAGTTCCTCTAGAATACTGACAGACAGGACAGGTCATGTTTTAGTGAACTGAAGTTCCTCTAGAATACTGACAGACAGGACAGGTCATGTTTTAGTGAACTGAAGTTCCTCTAGAATACTGACAGACAGGACAGGTCATGTTTTAGTGAACTGAAGTTCCTCTAGAATACTGACAGACAGGACAGGTCATGTTTTAGTGAACTGAAGTTCCTCTAGAATACTGACAGACAGGACAGGTCATGTTTTAGTGAACTGAAGTTCCTCTAGAATACTGACAGACAGGACAGGTCATGTTTTAGTGAACTGAAGTTCCTCTAGAATACTGACAGACAGGACAGGTCATGTTTTAGTGAACTGAAGTTCCTCTAGAATACTGACAGACAGGACAGGTCATGTTTTAGTGAACTGAAGTTCCTCTAGAATACTGACAGACAGGACAGGTCATGTTTTAGTGAACTGAAGTTCCTCTAGAATACTGACAGACAGGACAGGTCATGTTTTAGTGAACTGAAGTTCCTCTAGAATACTGACAGACAGGACAGGTCATGTTTTAGTGAACTGAAGTTCCTCTAGAATACTGACAGACAGGACAGGTCATGTTTTAGTGAACTGAAGTTCCTCTAGAATACTGACAGACAGGACAGGTCATGTTTTAGTGAACTGAAGTTCCTCTAGAATACTGACAGACAGGACAGGTCATGTTTTAGTGAACTGAAGTTCCTCTAGAATACTGACAGACAGGACAGGTCATGTTTTAGTGAACTGAAGTTCCTCTAGAATACTGACAGACAGGACAGGTCATGTTTTAGTGAACTGAAGTTCCTCTAGAATACTGACAGACAGGACAGGTCATGTTTTAGTGAACTGAAGTTCCTCTAGAATACTGACAGACAGGACAGGTCATGTTTTAGTGAACTGAAGTTCCTCTAGAATACTGACAGACAGGACAGGTCATGTTTTAGTGAACTGAAGTTCCTCTAGAATACTGACAGACAGGACAGGTCATGTTTTAGTGAACTGAAGTTCCTCTAGAATACTGACAGACAGGACAGGTCATGTTTTAGTGAACTGAAGTTCCTCTAGAATACTGACAGACAGGACAGGTCATGTTTTAGTGAACTGAAGTTCCTCTAGAATACTGACAGACAGGACAGGTCATGTTTTAGTGAACTGAAGTTCCTCTAGAATACTGACAGACAGGACAGGTCATGTTTTAGTGAACTGAAGTTCCTCTAGAATACTGACAGACAGGACAGGTCATGTTTTAGTGAACTGAAGTTCCTCTAGAATACTGACAGACAGGACAGGTCATGTTTTAGTGAACTGAAGTTCCTCTAGAATACTGACAGACAGGACAGGTCATGTTTTAGTGAACTGAAGTTCCTCTAGAATACTGACAGACAGGACAGGTCATGTTTTAGTGAACTGAAGTTCCTCTAGAATACTGACAGACAGGACAGGTCATGTTTTAGTGAACTGAAGTTCCTCTAGAATACTGACAGACAGGACAGGTCATGTTTTAGTGAACTGAAGTTCCTCTAGAATACTGACAGACAGGACAGGTCATGTTTTAGTGAACTGAAGTTCCTCTAGAATACTGACAGACAGGACAGGTCATGTTTTAGTGAACTGAAGTTCCTCTAGAATACTGACAGACAGGACAGGTCATGTTTTAGTGAACTGAAGTTCCTCTAGAATACTGACAGACAGGACAGGTCATGTTTTAGTGAACTGAAGTTCCTCTAGAATACTGACAGACAGGACAGGTCATGTTTTAGTGAACTGAAGTTCCTCTAGAATACTGACAGACAGGACAGGTCATGTTTTAGTGAACTGAAGTTCCTCTAGAATACTGACAGACAGGACAGGTCATGTTTTAGTGAACTGAAGTTCCTCTAGAATACTGACAGACAGGACAGGTCATGTTTTAGTGAACTGAAGTTCCTCTAGAATACTGACAGACAGGACAGGTCATGTTTTAGTGAACTGAAGTTCCTCTAGAATACTGACAGACAGGACAGGTCATGTTTTAGTGAACTGAAGTTCCTCTAGAATACTGACAGACAGGACAGGTCATGTTTTAGTGAACTGAAGTTCCTCTAGAATACTGACAGACAGGACAGGTCATGTTTTAGTGAACTGAAGTTCCTCTAGAATACTGACAGACAGGACAGGTCATGTTTTAGTGAACTGAAGTTCCTCTAGAATACTGACAGACAGGACAGGTCATGTTTTAGTGAACTGAAGTTCCTCTAGAATACTGACAGACAGGACAGGTCATGTTTTAGTGAACTGAAGTTCCTCTAGAATACTGACAGACAGGACAGGTCATGTTTTAGTGAACTGAAGTTCCTCTAGAATACTGACAGACAGGACAGGTCATGTTTTAGTGAACTGAAGTTCCTCTAGAATACTGACAGACAGGACAGGTCATGTTTTAGTGAACTGAAGTTCCTCTAGAATACTGACAGACAGGACAGGTCATGTTTTAGTGAACTGAAGTTCCTCTAGAATACTGACAGACAGGACAGGTCATGTTTTAGTGAACTGAAGTTCCTCTAGAATACTGACAGACAGGACAGGTCATGTTTTAGTGAACTGAAGTTCCTCTAGAATACTGACAGACAGGACAGGTCATGTTTTAGTGAACTGAAGTTCCTCTAGAATACTGACAGACAGGACAGGTCATGTTTTAGTGAACTGAAGTTCCTCTAGAATACTGACAGACAGGACAGGTCATGTTTTAGTGAACTGAAGTTCCTCTAGAATACTGACAGACAGGACAGGTCATGTTTTAGTGAACTGAAGTTCCTCTAGAATACTGACAGACAGGACAGGTCATGTTTTAGTGAACTGAAGTTCCTCTAGAATACTGACAGACAGGACAGGTCATGTTTTAGTGAACTGAAGTTCCTCTAGAATACTGACAGACAGGACAGGTCATGTTTTAGTGAACTGAAGTTCCTCTAGAATACTGACAGACAGGACAGGTCATGTTTTAGTGAACTGAAGTTCCTCTAGAATACTGACAGACAGGACAGGTCATGTTTTAGTGAACTGAAGTTCCTCTAGAATACTGACAGACAGGACAGGTCATGTTTTAGTGAACTGAAGTTCCTCTAGAATACTGACAGACAGGACAGGTCATGTTTTAGTGAACTGAAGTTCCTCTAGAATACTGACAGACAGGACAGGTCATGTTTTAGTGAACTGAAGTTCCTCTAGAATACTGACAGACAGGACAGGTCATGTTTTAGTGAACTGAAGTTCCTCTAGAATACTGACAGACAGGACAGGTCATGTTTTAGTGAACTGAAGTTCCTCTAGAATACTGACAGACAGGACAGGTCATGTTTTAGTGAACTGAAGTTCCTCTAGAATACTGACAGACAGGACAGGTCATGTTTTAGTGAACTGAAGTTCCTCTAGAATACTGACAGACAGGACAGGTCATGTTTTAGTGAACTGAAGTTCCTCTAGAATACTGACAGACAGGACAGGTCATGTTTTAGTGAACTGAAGTTCCTCTAGAATACTGACAGACAGGACAGGTCATGTTTTAGTGAACTGAAGTTCCTCTAGAATACTGACAGACAGGACAGGTCATGTTTTAGTGAACTGAAGTTCCTCTAGAATACTGACAGACAGGACAGGTCATGTTTTAGTGAACTGAAGTTCCTCTAGAATACTGACAGACAGGACAGGTCATGTTTTAGTGAACTGAAGTTCCTCTAGAATACTGACAGACAGGACAGGTCATGTTTTAGTGAACTGAAGTTCCTCTAGAATACTGACAGACAGGACAGGTCATGTTTTAGTGAACTGAAGTTCCTCTAGAATACTGACAGACAGGACAGGTCATGTTTTAGTGAACTGAAGTTCCTCTAGAATACTGACAGACAGGACAGGTCATGTTTTAGTGAACTGAAGTTCCTCTAGAATACTGACAGACAGGACAGGTCATGTTTTAGTGAACTGAAGTTCCTCTAGAATACTGACAGACAGGACAGGTCATGTTTTAGTGAACTGAAGTTCCTCTAGAATACTGACAGACAGGACAGGTCATGTTTTAGTGAACTGAAGTTCCTCTAGAATACTGACAGACAGGACAGGTCATGTTTTAGTGAACTGAAGTTCCTCTAGAATACTGACAGACAGGACAGGTCATGTTTTAGTGAACTGAAGTTCCTCTAGAATACTGACAGACAGGACAGGTCATGTTTTAGTGAACTGAAGTTCCTCTAGAATACTGACAGACAGGACAGGTCATGTTTTAGTGAACTGAAGTTCCTCTAGAATACTGACAGACAGGACAGGTCATGTTTTAGTGAACTGAAGTTCCTCTAGAATACTGACAGACAGGACAGGTCATGTTTTAGTGAACTGAAGTTCCTCTAGAATACTGACAGACAGGACAGGTCATGTTTTAGTGAACTGAAGTTCCTCTAGAATACTGACAGACAGGACAGGTCATGTTTTAGTGAACTGAAGTTCCTCTAGAATACTGACAGACAGGACAGGTCATGTTTTAGTGAACTGAAGTTCCTCTAGAATACTGACAGACAGGACAGGTCATGTTTTAGTGAACTGAAGTTCCTCTAGAATACTGACAGACAGGACAGGTCATGTTTTAGTGAACTGAAGTTCCTCTAGAATACTGACAGACAGGACAGGTCATGTTTTAGTGAACTGAAGTTCCTCTAGAATACTGACAGACAGGACAGGTCATGTTTTAGTGAACTGAAGTTCCTCTAGAATACTGACAGACAGGACAGGTCATGTTTTAGTGAACTGAAGTTCCTCTAGAATACTGACAGACAGGACAGGTCATGTTTTAGTGAACTGAAGTTCCTCTAGAATACTGACAGACAGGACAGGTCATGTTTTAGTGAACTGAAGTTCCTCTAGAATACTGACAGACAGGACAGGTCATGTTTTAGTGAACTGAAGTTCCTCTAGAATACTGACAGACAGGACAGGTCATGTTTTAGTGAACTGAAGTTCCTCTAGAATACTGACAGACAGGACAGGTCATGTTTTAGTGAACTGAAGTTCCTCTAGAATACTGACAGACAGGACAGGTCATGTTTTAGTGAACTGAAGTTCCTCTAGAATACTGACAGACAGGACAGGTCATGTTTTAGTGAACTGAAGTTCCTCTAGAATACTGACAGACAGGACAGGTCATGTTTTAGTGAACTGAAGTTCCTCTAGAATACTGACAGACAGGACAGGTCATGTTTTAGTGAACTGAAGTTCCTCTAGAATACTGACAGACAGGACAGGTCATGTTTTAGTGAACTGAAGTTCCTCTAGAATACTGACAGACAGGACAGGTCATGTTTTAATGAACTGAAGTTCCTCTAGAATACTGACAGACAGGACAGGTCATGTTTTAGTGAACTGAAGTTCCTCTAGAATACTGACAGACAGGACAGGTCATGTTTTAGTGAACTGAAGTTCCTCTAGAATACTGACAGACAGGACAGGTCATGTTTTAGTGAACTGAAGTTCCTCTAGAATACTGACAGACAGGACAGGTCATGTTTTAGTGAACTGAAGTTCCTCTAGAATACTGACAGACAGGACAGGTCATGTTTTAGTGAACTGAAGTTCCTCTAGAATACTGACAGACAGGACAGGTCATGTTTTAGTGAACTGAAGTTCCTCTAGAATACTGACAGACAGGACAGGTCATGTTTTAGTGAACTGAAGTTCCTCTAGAATACTGACAGACAGGACAGGTCATGTTTTAGTGAACTGAAGTTCCTCTAGAATACTGACAGACAGGACAGGTCATGTTTTAGTGAACTGAAGTTCCTCTAGAATACTGACAGACAGGACAGGTCATGTTTTAGTGAACTGAAGTTCCTCTAGAATACTGACAGACAGGACAGGTCATGTTTTAGTGAACTGAAGTTCCTCTAGAATACTGACAGACAGGACAGGTCATGTTTTAGTGAACTGAAGTTCCTCTAGAATACTGACAGACAGGACAGGTCATGTTTTAGTGAACTGAAGTTCCTCTAGAATACTGACAGACAGGACAGGTCATGTTTTAGTGAACTGAAGTTCCTCTAGAATACTGACAGACAGGACAGGTCATGTTTTAGTGAACTGAAGTTCCTCTAGAATACTGACAGACAGGACAGGTCATGTTTTAGTGAACTGAAGTTCCTCTAGAATACTGACAGACAGGACAGGTCATGTTTTAGTGAACTGAAGTTCCTCTAGAATACTGACAGACAGGACAGGTCATGTTTTAGTGAACTGAAGTTCCTCTAGAATACTGACAGACAGGACAGGTCATGTTTTAGTGAACTGAAGTTCCTCTAGAATACTGACAGACAGGACAGGTCATGTTTTAGTGAACTGAAGTTCCTCTAGAATACTGACAGACAGGACAGGTCATGTTTTAGTGAACTGAAGTTCCTCTAGAATACTGACAGACAGGACAGGTCATGTTTTAGTGAACTGAAGTTCCTCTAGAATACTGACAGACAGGACAGGTCATGTTTTAGTGAACTGAAGTTCCTCTAGAATACTGACAGACAGGACAGGTCATGTTTTAGTGAACTGAAGTTCCTCTAGAATACTGACAGACAGGACAGGTCATGTTTTAGTGAACTGAAGTTCCTCTAGAATACTGACAGACAGGACAGGTCATGTTTTAGTGAACTGAAGTTCCTCTAGAATACTGACAGACAGGACAGGTCATGTTTTAGTGAACTGAAGTTCCTCTAGAATACTGACAGACAGGACAGGTCATGTTTTAGTGAACTGAAGTTCCTCTAGAATACTGACAGACAGGACAGGTCATGTTTTAGTGAACTGAAGTTCCTCTAGAATACTGACAGACAGGACAGGTCATGTTTTAGTGAACTGAAGTTCCTCTAGAATACTGACAGACAGGACAGGTCATGTTTTAGTGAACTGAAGTTCCTCTAGAATACTGACAGACAGGACAGGTCATGTTTTAGTGAACTGAAGTTCCTCTAGAATACTGACAGACAGGACAGGTCATGTTTTAGTGAACTGAAGTTCCTCTAGAATACTGACAGACAGGACAGGTCATGTTTTAGTGAACTGAAGTTCCTCTAGAATACTGACAGACAGGACAGGTCATGTTTTAGTGAACTGAAGTTCCTCTAGAATACTGACAGACAGGACAGGTCATGTTTTAGTGAACTGAAGTTCCTCTAGAATACTGACAGACAGGACAGGTCATGTTTTAGTGAACTGAAGTTCCTCTAGAATACTGACAGACAGGACAGGTCATGTTTTAGTGAACTGAAGTTCCTCTAGAATACTGACAGACAGGACAGGTCATGTTTTAGTGAACTGAAGTTCCTCTAGAATACTGACAGACAGGACAGGTCATGTTTTAGTGAACTGAAGTTCCTCTAGAATACTGACAGACAGGACAGGTCATGTTTTAGTGAACTGAAGTTCCTCTAGAATACTGACAGACAGGACAGGTCATGTTTTAGTGAACTGAAGTTCCTCTAGAATACTGACAGACAGGACAGGTCATGTTTTAGTGAACTGAAGTTCCTCTAGAATACTGACAGACAGGACAGGTCATGTTTTAGTGAACTGAAGTTCCTCTAGAATACTGACAGACAGGACAGGTCATGTTTTAGTGAACTGAAGTTCCTCTAGAATACTGACAGACAGGACAGGTCATGTTTTAGTGAACTGAAGTTCCTCTAGAATACTGACAGACAGGACAGGTCATGTTTTAGTGAACTGAAGTTCCTCTAGAATACTGACAGACAGGACAGGTCATGTTTTAGTGAACTGAAGTTCCTCTAGAATACTGACAGACAGGACAGGTCATGTTTTAGTGAACTGAAGTTCCTCTAGAATACTGACAGACAGGACAGGTCATGTTTTAGTGAACTGAAGTTCCTCTAGAATACTGACAGACAGGACAGGTCATGTTTTAGTGAACTGAAGTTCCTCTAGAATACTGACAGACAGGACAGGTCATGTTTTAGTGAACTGAAGTTCCTCTAGAATACTGACAGACAGGACAGGTCATGTTTTAGTGAACTGAAGTTCCTCTAGAATACTGACAGACAGGACAGGTCATGTTTTAGTGAACTGAAGTTCCTCTAGAATACTGACAGACAGGACAGGTCATGTTTTAGTGAACTGAAGTTCCTCTAGAATACTGACAGACAGGACAGGTCATGTTTTAGTGAACTGAAGTTCCTCTAGAATACTGACAGACAGGACAGGTCATGTTTTAGTGAACTGAAGTTCCTCTAGAATACTGACAGACAGGACAGGTCATGTTTTAGTGAACTGAAGTTCCTCTAGAATACTGACAGACAGGACAGGTCATGTTTTAGTGAACTGAAGTTCCTCTAGAATACTGACAGACAGGACAGGTCATGTTTTAGTGAACTGAAGTTCCTCTAGAATACTGACAGACAGGACAGGTCATGTTTTAGTGAACTGAAGTTCCTCTAGAATACTGACAGACAGGACAGGTCATGTTTTAGTGAACTGAAGTTCCTCTAGAATACTGACAGACAGGACAGGTCATGTTTTAGTGAACTGAAGTTCCTCTAGAATACTGACAGACAGGACAGGTCATGTTTTAGTGAACTGAAGTTCCTCTAGAATACTGACAGACAGGACAGGTCATGTTTTAGTGAACTGAAGTTCCTCTAGAATACTGACAGACAGGACAGGTCATGTTTTAGTGAACTGAAGTTCCTCTAGAATACTGACAGACAGGACAGGTCATGTTTTAGTGAACTGAAGTTCCTCTAGAATACTGACAGACAGGACAGGTCATGTTTTAGTGAACTGAAGTTCCTCTAGAATACTGACAGACAGGACAGGTCATGTTTTAGTGAACTGAAGTTCCTCTAGAATACTGACAGACAGGACAGGTCATGTTTTAGTGAACTGAAGTTCCTCTAGAATACTGACAGACAGGACAGGTCATGTTTTAGTGAACTGAAGTTCCTCTAGAATACTGACAGACAGGACAGGTCATGTTTTAGTGAACTGAAGTTCCTCTAGAATACTGACAGACAGGACAGGTCATGTTTTAGTGAACTGAAGTTCCTCTAGAATACTGACAGACAGGACAGGTCATGTTTTAGTGAACTGAAGTTCCTCTAGAATACTGACAGACAGGACAGGTCATGTTTTAGTGAACTGAAGTTCCTCTAGAATACTGACAGACAGGACAGGTCATGTTTTAGTGAACTGAAGTTCCTCTAGAATACTGACAGACAGGACAGGTCATGTTTTAGTGAACTGAAGTTCCTCTAGAATACTGACAGACAGGACAGGTCATGTTTTAGTGAACTGAAGTTCCTCTAGAATACTGACAGACAGGACAGGTCATGTTTTAGTGAACTGAAGTTCCTCTAGAATACTGACAGACAGGACAGGTCATGTTTTAGTGAACTGAAGTTCCTCTAGAATACTGACAGACAGGACAGGTCATGTTTTAGTGAACTGAAGTTCCTCTAGAATACTGACAGACAGGACAGGTCATGTTTTAGTGAACTGAAGTTCCTCTAGAATACTGACAGACAGGACAGGTCATGTTTTAGTGAACTGAAGTTCCTCTAGAATACTGACAGACAGGACAGGTCATGTTTTAGTGAACTGAAGTTCCTCTAGAATACTGACAGACAGGACAGGTCATGTTTTAGTGAACTGAAGTTCCTCTAGAATACTGACAGACAGGACAGGTCATGTTTTAGTGAACTGAAGTTCCTCTAGAATACTGACAGACAGGACAGGTCATGTTTTAGTGAACTGAAGTTCCTCTAGAATACTGACAGACAGGACAGGTCATGTTTTAGTGAACTGAAGTTCCTCTAGAATACTGACAGACAGGACAGGTCATGTTTTAGTGAACTGAAGTTCCTCTAGAATACTGACAGACAGGACAGGTCATGTTTTAGTGAACTGAAGTTCCTCTAGAATACTGACAGACAGGACAGGTCATGTTTTAGTGAACTGAAGTTCCTCTAGAATACTGACAGACAGGACAGGTCATGTTTTAGTGAACTGAAGTTCCTCTAGAATACTGACAGACAGGACAGGTCATGTTTTAGTGAACTGAAGTTCCTCTAGAATACTGACAGACAGGACAGGTCATGTTTTAGTGAACTGAAGTTCCTCTAGAATACTGACAGACAGGACAGGTCATGTTTTAGTGAACTGAAGTTCCTCTAGAATACTGACAGACAGGACAGGTCATGTTTTAGTGAACTGAAGTTCCTCTAGAATACTGACAGACAGGACAGGTCATGTTTTAGTGAACTGAAGTTCCTCTAGAATACTGACAGACAGGACAGGTCATGTTTTAGTGAACTGAAGTTCCTCTAGAATACTGACAGACAGGACAGGTCATGTTTTAGTGAACTGAAGTTCCTCTAGAATACTGACAGACAGGACAGGTCATGTTTTAGTGAACTGAAGTTCCTCTAGAATACTGACAGACAGGACAGGTCATGTTTTAGTGAACTGAAGTTCCTCTAGAATACTGACAGACAGGACAGGTCATGTTTTAGTGAACTGAAGTTCCTCTAGAATACTGACAGACAGGACAGGTCATGTTTTAGTGAACTGAAGTTCCTCTAGAATACTGACAGACAGGACAGGTCATGTTTTAGTGAACTGAAGTTCCTCTAGAATACTGACAGACAGGACAGGTCATGTTTTAGTGAACTGAAGTTCCTCTAGAATACTGACAGACAGGACAGGTCATGTTTTAGTGAACTGAAGTTCCTCTAGAATACTGACAGACAGGACAGGTCATGTTTTAGTGAACTGAAGTTCCTCTAGAATACTGACAGACAGGACAGGTCATGTTTTAGTGAACTGAAGTTCCTCTAGAATACTGACAGACAGGACAGGTCATGTTTTAGTGAACTGAAGTTCCTCTAGAATACTGACAGACAGGACAGGTCATGTTTTAGTGAACTGAAGTTCCTCTAGAATACTGACAGACAGGACAGGTCATGTTTTAGTGAACTGAAGTTCCTCTAGAATACTGACAGACAGGACAGGTCATGTTTTAGTGAACTGAAGTTCCTCTAGAATACTGACAGACAGGACAGGTCATGTTTTAGTGAACTGAAGTTCCTCTAGAATACTGACAGACAGGACAGGTCATGTTTTAGTGAACTGAAGTTCCTCTAGAATACTGACAGACAGGACAGGTCATGTTTTAGTGAACTGAAGTTCCTCTAGAATACTGACAGACAGGACAGGTCATGTTTTAGTGAACTGAAGTTCCTCTAGAATACTGACAGACAGGACAGGTCATGTTTTAGTGAACTGAAGTTCCTCTAGAATACTGACAGACAGGACAGGTCATGTTTTAGTGAACTGAAGTTCCTCTAGAATACTGACAGACAGGACAGGTCATGTTTTAGTGAACTGAAGTTCCTCTAGAATACTGACAGACAGGACAGGTCATGTTTTAGTGAACTGAAGTTCCTCTAGAATACTGACAGACAGGACAGGTCATGTTTTAGTGAACTGAAGTTCCTCTAGAATACTGACAGACAGGACAGGTCATGTTTTAGTGAACTGAAGTTCCTCTAGAATACTGACAGACAGGACAGGTCATGTTTTAGTGAACTGAAGTTCCTCTAGAATACTGACAGACAGGACAGGTCATGTTTTAGTGAACTGAAGTTCCTCTAGAATACTGACAGACAGGACAGGTCATGTTTTAGTGAACTGAAGTTCCTCTAGAATACTGACAGACAGGACAGGTCATGTTTTAGTGAACTGAAGTTCCTCTAGAATACTGACAGACAGGACAGGTCATGTTTTAGTGAACTGAAGTTCCTCTAGAATACTGACAGACAGGACAGGTCATGTTTTAGTGAACTGAAGTTCCTCTAGAATACTGACAGACAGGACAGGTCATGTTTTAGTGAACTGAAGTTCCTCTAGAATACTGACAGACAGGACAGGTCATGTTTTAGTGAACTGAAGTTCCTCTAGAATACTGACAGACAGGACAGGTCATGTTTTAGTGAACTGAAGTTCCTCTAGAATACTGACAGACAGGACAGGTCATGTTTTAGTGAACTGAAGTTCCTCTAGAATACTGACAGACAGGACAGGTCATGTTTTAGTGAACTGAAGTTCCTCTAGAATACTGACAGACAGGACAGGTCATGTTTTAGTGAACTGAAGTTCCTCTAGAATACTGACAGACAGGACAGGTCATGTTTTAGTGAACTGAAGTTCCTCTAGAATACTGACAGACAGGACAGGTCATGTTTTAGTGAACTGAAGTTCCTCTAGAATACTGACAGACAGGACAGGTCATGTTTTAGTGAACTGAAGTTCCTCTAGAATACTGACAGACAGGACAGGTCATGTTTTAGTGAACTGAAGTTCCTCTAGAATACTGACAGACAGGACAGGTCATGTTTTAGTGAACTGAAGTTCCTCTAGAATACTGACAGACAGGACAGGTCATGTTTTAGTGAACTGAAGTTCCTCTAGAATACTGACAGACAGGACAGGTCATGTTTTAGTGAACTGAAGTTCCTCTAGAATACTGACAGACAGGACAGGTCATGTTTTAGTGAACTGAAGTTCCTCTAGAATACTGACAGACAGGACAGGTCATGTTTTAGTGAACTGAAGTTCCTCTAGAATACTGACAGACAGGACAGGTCATGTTTTAGTGAACTGAAGTTCCTCTAGAATACTGACAGACAGGACAGGTCATGTTTTAGTGAACTGAAGTTCCTCTAGAATACTGACAGACAGGACAGGTCATGTTTTAGTGAACTGAAGTTCCTCTAGAATACTGACAGACAGGACAGGTCATGTTTTAGTGAACTGAAGTTCCTCTAGAATACTGACAGACAGGACAGGTCATGTTTTAGTGAACTGAAGTTCCTCTAGAATACTGACAGACAGGACAGGTCATGTTTTAGTGAACTGAAGTTCCTCTAGAATACTGACAGACAGGACAGGTCATGTTTTAGTGAACTGAAGTTCCTCTAGAATACTGACAGACAGGACAGGTCATGTTTTAGTGAACTGAAGTTCCTCTAGAATACTGACAGACAGGACAGGTCATGTTTTAGTGAACTGAAGTTCCTCTAGAATACTGACAGACAGGACAGGTCATGTTTTAGTGAACTGAAGTTCCTCTAGAATACTGACAGACAGGACAGGTCATGTTTTAGTGAACTGAAGTTCCTCTAGAATACTGACAGACAGGACAGGTCATGTTTTAGTGAACTGAAGTTCCTCTAGAATACTGACAGACAGGACAGGTCATGTTTTAGTGAACTGAAGTTCCTCTAGAATACTGACAGACAGGACAGGTCATGTTTTAGTGAACTGAAGTTCCTCTAGAATACTGACAGACAGGACAGGTCATGTTTTAGTGAACTGAAGTTCCTCTAGAATACTGACAGACAGGACAGGTCATGTTTTAGTGAACTGAAGTTCCTCTAGAATACTGACAGACAGGACAGGTCATGTTTTAGTGAACTGAAGTTCCTCTAGAATACTGACAGACAGGACAGGTCATGTTTTAGTGAACTGAAGTTCCTCTAGAATACTGACAGACAGGACAGGTCATGTTTTAGTGAACTGAAGTTCCTCTAGAATACTGACAGACAGGACAGGTCATGTTTTAGTGAACTGAAGTTCCTCTAGAATACTGACAGACAGGACAGGTCATGTTTTAGTGAACTGAAGTTCCTCTAGAATACTGACAGACAGGACAGGTCATGTTTTAGTGAACTGAAGTTCCTCTAGAATACTGACAGACAGGACAGGTCATGTTTTAGTGAACTGAAGTTCCTCTAGAATACTGACAGACAGGACAGGTCATGTTTTAGTGAACTGAAGTTCCTCTAGAATACTGACAGACAGGACAGGTCATGTTTTAGTGAACTGAAGTTCCTCTAGAATACTGACAGACAGGACAGGTCATGTTTTAGTGAACTGAAGTTCCTCTAGAATACTGACAGACAGGACAGATCATGTTTTAGTGAACTGAAGTTCCTCTAGAATACTGACAGACAGGACAGGTCATGTTTTAGTGAACTGAAGTTCCTCTAGAATACTGACAGACAGGACAGGTCATGTTTTAGTGAACTGAAGTTCCTCTAGAATACTGACAGACAGGACAGGTCATGTTTTAGTGAACTGAAGTTCCTCTAGAATACTGACAGACAGGACAGGTCATGTTTTAGTGAACTGAAGTTCCTCTAGAATACTGACAGACAGGACAGGTCATGTTTTAGTGAACTGAAGTTCCTCTAGAATACTGACAGACAGGACAGGTCATGTTTTAGTGAACTGAAGTTCCTCTAGAATACTGACAGACAGGACAGGTCATGTTTTAGTGAACTGAAGTTCCTCTAGAATACTGACAGACAGGACAGGTCATGTTTTAGTGAACTGAAGTTCCTCTAGAATACTGACAGACAGGACAGGTCATGTTTTAGTGAACTGAAGTTCCTCTAGAATACTGACAGACAGGACAGGTCATGTTTTAGTGAACTGAAGTTCCTCTAGAATACTGACAGACAGGACAGGTCATGTTTTAGTGAACTGAAGTTCCTCTAGAATACTGACAGACAGGACAGGTCATGTTTTAGTGAACTGAAGTTCCTCTAGAATACTGACAGACAGGACAGGTCATGTTTTAGTGAACTGAAGTTCCTCTAGAATACTGACAGACAGGACAGGTCATGTTTTAGTGAACTGAAGTTCCTCTAGAATACTGACAGACAGGACAGGTCATGTTTTAGTGAACTGAAGTTCCTCTAGAATACTGACAGACAGGACAGGTCATGTTTTAGTGAACTGAAGTTCCTCTAGAATACTGACAGACAGGACAGGTCATGTTTTAGTGAACTGAAGTTCCTCTAGAATACTGACAGACAGGACAGGTCATGTTTTAGTGAACTGAAGTTCCTCTAGAATACTGACAGACAGGACAGGTCATGTTTTAGTGAACTGAAGTTCCTCTAGAATACTGACAGACAGGACAGGTCATGTTTTAGTGAACTGAAGTTCCTCTAGAATACTGACAGACAGGACAGGTCATGTTTTAGTGAACTGAAGTTCCTCTAGAATACTGACAGACAGGACAGGTCATGTTTTAGTGAACTGAAGTTCCTCTAGAATACTGACAGACAGGACAGGTCATGTTTTAGTGAACTGAAGTTCCTCTAGAATACTGACAGACAGGACAGGTCATGTTTTAGTGAACTGAAGTTCACTAGAATACTGACAGACAGGACAGGTCATGTTTTAGTGAACTGAAGTTCCTCTAGAATACTGACAGACAGGACAGGTCATGTTTTAGTGAACTGAAGTTCCTCTAGAATACTGACAGACAGGACAGGTCATGTTTTAGTGAACTGAAGTTCCTCTAGAATACTGACAGACAGGACAGGTCATGTTTTAGTGAACTGAAGTTCCTCTAGAATACTGACAGACAGGACAGGTCATGTTTTAGTGAACTGAAGTTCCTCTAGAATACTGACAGACAGGACAGGTCATGTTTTAGTGAACTGAAGTTCCTCTAGAATACTGACAGACAGGACAGGTCATGTTTTAGTGAACTGAAGTTCCTCTAGAATACTGACAGACAGGACAGGTCATGTTTTAGTGAACTGAAGTTCCTCTAGAATACTGACAGACAGGACAGGTCATGTTTTAGTGAACTGAAGTTCCTCTAGAATACTGACAGACAGGACAGGTCATGTTTTAGTGAACTGAAGTTCCTCTAGAATACTGACAGACAGGACAGGTCATGTTTTAGTGAACTGAAGTTCCTCTAGAATACTGACAGACAGGACAGGTCATGTTTTAGTGAACTGAAGTTCCTCTAGAATACTGACAGACAGGACAGGTCATGTTTTAGTGAACTGAAGTTCCTCTAGAATACTGACAGACAGGACAGGTCATGTTTTAGTGAACTGAAGTTCCTCTAGAATACTGACAGACAGGACAGATCATGTTTTAGTGAACTGAAGTTCCTCTAGAATACTGACAGACAGGACAGGTCATGTTTTAGTGAACTGAAGTTCCTCTAGAATACTGACAGACAGGACAGGTCATGTTTTAGTGAACTGAAGTTCCTCTAGAATACTGACAGACAGGACAGGTCATGTTTTAGTGAACTGAAGTTCCTCTAGAATACTGACAGACAGGACAGGTCATGTTTTAGTGAACTGAAGTTCCTCTAGAATACTGACAGACAGGACAGGTCATGTTTTAGTGAACTGAAGTTCCTCTAGAATACTGACAGACAGGACAGGTCATGTTTTAGTGAACTGAAGTTCCTCTAGAATACTGACAGACAGGACAGGTCATGTTTTAGTGAACTGAAGTTCCTCTAGAATACTGACAGACAGGACAGGTCATGTTTTAGTGAACTGAAGTTCCTCTAGAATACTGACAGACAGGACAGGTCATGTTTTAGTGAACTGAAGTTCCTCTAGAATACTGACAGACAGGACAGGTCATGTTTTAGTGAACTGAAGTTCCTCTAGAATACTGACAGACAGGACAGGTCATGTTTTAGTGAACTGAAGTTCCTCTAGAATACTGACAGACAGGACAGGTCATGTTTTAGTGAACTGAAGTTCCTCTAGAATACTGACAGACAGGACAGGTCATGTTTTAGTGAACTGAAGTTCCTCTAGAATACTGACAGACAGGACAGGTCATGTTTTAGTGAACTGAAGTTCCTCTAGAATACTGACAGACAGGACAGGTCATGTTTTAGTGAACTGAAGTTCCTCTAGAATACTGACAGACAGGACAGATCATGTTTTAGTGAACTGAAGTTCCTCTAGAATACTGACAGACAGGACAGGTCATGTTTTAGTGAACTGAAGTTCCTCTAGAATACTGACAGACAGGACAGGTCATGTTTTAGTGAACTGAAGTTCCTCTAGAATACTGACAGACAGGACAGGTCATGTTTTAGTGAACTGAAGTTCCTCTAGAATACTGACAGACAGGACAGGTCATGTTTTAGTGAACTGAAGTTCCTCTAGAATACTGACAGACAGGACAGGTCATGTTTTAGTGAACTGAAGTTCCTCTAGAATACTGACAGACAGGACAGGTCATGTTTTAGTGAACTGAAGTTCCTCTAGAATACTGACAGACAGGACAGGTCATGTTTTAGTGAACTGAAGTTCCTCTAGAATACTGACAGACAGGACAGGTCATGTTTTAGTGAACTGAAGTTCCTCTAGAATACTGACAGACAGGACAGGTCATGTTTTAGTGAACTGAAGTTCCTCTAGAATACTGACAGACAGGACAGGTCATGTTTTAGTGAACTGAAGTTCCTCTAGAATACTGACAGACAGGACAGGTCATGTTTTAGTGAACTGAAGTTCCTCTAGAATACTGACAGACAGGACAGGTCATGTTTTAGTGAACTGAAGTTCCTCTAGAATACTGACAGACAGGACAGGTCATGTTTTAGTGAACTGAAGTTCCTCTAGAATACTGACAGACAGGACAGGTCATGTTTTAGTGAACTGAAGTTCCTCTAGAATACTGACAGACAGGACAGGTCATGTTTTAGTGAACTGAAGTTCCTCTAGAATACTGACAGACAGGACAGGTCATGTTTTAGTGAACTGAAGTTCCTCTAGAATACTGACAGACAGGACAGGTCATGTTTTAGTGAACTGAAGTTCCTCTAGAATACTGACAGACAGGACAGGTCATGTTTTAGTGAACTGAAGTTCCTCTAGAATACTGACAGACAGGACAGGTCATGTTTTAGTGAACTGAAGTTCCTCTAGAATACTGACAGACAGGACAGGTCATGTTTTAGTGAACTGAAGTTCCTCTAGAATACTGACAGACAGGACAGGTCATGTTTTAGTGAACTGAAGTTCCTCTAGAATACTGACAGACAGGACAGGTCATGTTTTAGTGAACTGAAGTTCCTCTAGAATACTGACAGACAGGACAGGTCATGTTTTAGTGAACTGAAGTTCCTCTAGAATACTGACAGACAGGACAGGTCATGTTTTAGTGAACTGAAGTTCCTCTAGAATACTGACAGACAGGACAGATCATGTTTTAGTGAACTGAAGTTCCTCTAGAATACTGACAGACAGGACAGGTCATGTTTTAGTGAACTGAAGTTCCTCTAGAATACTGACAGACAGGACAGGTCATGTTTTAGTGAACTGAAGTTCCTCTAGAATACTGACAGACAGGACAGGTCATGTTTTAGTGAACTGAAGTTCCTCTAGAATACTGACAGACAGGACAGGTCATGTTTTAGTGAACTGAAGTTCCTCTAGAATACTGACAGACAGGACAGGTCATGTTTTAGTGAACTGAAGTTCCTCTAGAATACTGACAGACAGGACAGGTCATGTTTTAGTGAACTGAAGTTCCTCTAGAATACTGACAGACAGGACAGGTCATGTTTTAGTGAACTGAAGTTCCTCTAGAATACTGACAGACAGGACAGGTCATGTTTTAGTGAACTGAAGTTCCTCTAGAATACTGACAGACAGGACAGGTCATGTTTTAGTGAACTGAAGTTCCTCTAGAATACTGACAGACAGGACAGGTCATGTTTTAGTGAACTGAAGTTCCTCTAGAATACTGACAGACAGGACAGGTCATGTTTTAGTGAACTGAAGTTCCTCTAGAATACTGACAGACAGGACAGGTCATGTTTTAGTGAACTGAAGTTCCTCTAGAATACTGACAGACAGGACAGGTCATGTTTTAGTGAACTGAAGTTCCTCTAGAATACTGACAGACAGGACAGGTCATGTTTTAGTGAACTGAAGTTCCTCTAGAATACTGACAGACAGGACAGGTCATGTTTTAGTGAACTGAAGTTCCTCTAGAATACTGACAGACAGGACAGGTCATGTTTTAGTGAACTGAAGTTCCTCTAGAATACTGACAGACAGGACAGGTCATGTTTTAGTGAACTGAAGTTCCTCTAGAATACTGACAGACAGGACAGGTCATGTTTTAGTGAACTGAAGTTCCTCTAGAATACTGACAGACAGGACAGGTCATGTTTTAGTGAACTGAAGTTCCTCTAGAATACTGACAGACAGGACAGGTCATGTTTTAGTGAACTGAAGTTCCTCTAGAATACTGACAGACAGGACAGGTCATGTTTTAGTGAACTGAAGTTCCTCTAGAATACTGACAGACAGGACAGGTCATGTTTTAGTGAACTGAAGTTCCTCTAGAATACTGACAGACAGGACAGGTCATGTTTTAGTGAACTGAAGTTCCTCTAGAATACTGACAGACAGGACAGGTCATGTTTTAGTGAACTGAAGTTCCTCTAGAATACTGACAGACAGGACAGGTCATGTTTTAGTGAACTGAAGTTCCTCTAGAATACTGACAGACAGGACAGGTCATGTTTTAGTGAACTGAAGTTCCTCTAGAATACTGACAGACAGGACAGGTCATGTTTTAGTGAACTGAAGTTCCTCTAGAATACTGACAGACAGGACAGGTCATGTTTTAGTGAACTGAAGTTCCTCTAGAATACTGACAGACAGGACAGGTCATGTTTTAGTGAACTGAAGTTCCTCTAGAATACTGACAGACAGGACAGGTCATGTTTTAGTGAACTGAAGTTCCTCTAGAATACTGACAGACAGGACAGGTCATGTTTTAGTGAACTGAAGTTCCTCTAGAATACTGACAGACAGGACAGGTCATGTTTTAGTGAACTGAAGTTCCTCTAGAATACTGACAGACAGGACAGGTCATGTTTTAGTGAACTGAAGTTCCTCTAGAATACTGACAGACAGGACAGGTCATGTTTTAGTGAACTGAAGTTCCTCTAGAATACTGACAGACAGGACAGGTCATGTTTTAGTGAACTGAAGTTCCTCTAGAATACTGACAGACAGGACAGGTCATGTTTTAGTGAACTGAAGTTCCTCTAGAATACTGACAGACAGGACAGGTCATGTTTTAGTGAACTGAAGTTCCTCTAGAATACTGACAGACAGGACAGGTCATGTTTTAGTGAACTGAAGTTCCTCTAGAATACTGACAGACAGGACAGGTCATGTTTTAGTGAACTGAAGTTCCTCTAGAATACTGACAGACAGGACAGGTCATGTTTTAGTGAACTGAAGTTCCTCTAGAATACTGACAGACAGGACAGGTCATGTTTTAGTGAACTGAAGTTCCTCTAGAATACTGACAGACAGGACAGGTCATGTTTTAGTGAACTGAAGTTCCTCTAGAATACTGACAGACAGGACAGGTCATGTTTTAGTGAACTGAAGTTCCTCTAGAATACTGACAGACAGGACAGGTCATGTTTTAGTGAACTGAAGTTCCTCTAGAATACTGACAGACAGGACAGGTCATGTTTTAGTGAACTGAAGTTCCTCTAGAATACTGACAGACAGGACAGGTCATGTTTTAGTGAACTGAAGTTCCTCTAGAATACTGACAGACAGGACAGGTCATGTTTTAGTGAACTGAAGTTCCTCTAGAATACTGACAGACAGGACAGGTCATGTTTTAGTGAACTGAAGTTCCTCTAGAATACTGACAGACAGGACAGGTCATGTTTTAGTGAACTGAAGTTCCTCTAGAATACTGACAGACAGGACAGGTCATGTTTTAGTGAACTGAAGTTCCTCTAGAATACTGACAGACAGGACAGGTCATGTTTTAGTGAACTGAAGTTCCTCTAGAATACTGACAGACAGGACAGGTCATGTTTTAGTGAACTGAAGTTCCTCTAGAATACTGACAGACAGGACAGGTCATGTTTTAGTGAACTGAAGTTCCTCTAGAATACTGACAGACAGGACAGGTCATGTTTTAGTGAACTGAAGTTCCTCTAGAATACTGACAGACAGGACAGGTCATGTTTTAGTGAACTGAAGTTCCTCTAGAATACTGACAGACAGGACAGGTCATGTTTTAGTGAACTGAAGTTCCTCTAGAATACTGACAGACAGGACAGGTCATGTTTTAGTGAACTGAAGTTCCTCTAGAATACTGACAGACAGGACAGGTCATGTTTTAGTGAACTGAAGTTCCTCTAGAATACTGACAGACAGGACAGGTCATGTTTTAGTGAACTGAAGTTCCTCTAGAATACTGACAGACAGGACAGGTCATGTTTTAGTGAACTGAAGTTCCTCTAGAATACTGACAGACAGGACAGGTCATGTTTTAGTGAACTGAAGTTCCTCTAGAATACTGACAGACAGGACAGGTCATGTTTTAGTGAACTGAAGTTCCTCTAGAATACTGACAGACAGGACAGGTCATGTTTTAGTGAACTGAAGTTCCTCTAGAATACTGACAGACAGGACAGGTCATGTTTTAGTGAACTGAAGTTCCTCTAGAATACTGACAGACAGGACAGGTCATGTTTTAGTGAACTGAAGTTCCTCTAGAATACTGACAGACAGGACAGGTCATGTTTTAGTGAACTGAAGTTCCTCTAGATTACTGACAGACAGGACAGGTCATATTTTAGTGAACTGAAGTTCCTCTAGAATACTGACAGACAGGACAGGTCATGTTTTAGTGAACTGAAGTTCCTCTAGAATACTGACAGACAGGACAGGTCATGTTTTAGTGAACTGAAGTTCCTCTAGAATACTGACAGACAGGACAGGTCATGTTTTAGTGAACTGAAGTTCCTCTAGAATACTGACAGACAGGACAGGTCATGTTTTAGTGAACTGAAGTTCCTCTAGAATACTGACAGACAGGACAGGTCATGTTTTAGTGAACTGAAGTTCCTCTAGAATACTGACAGACAGGACAGGTCATGTTTTAGTGAACTGAAGTTCCTCTAGAATACTGACAGACAGGACAGGTCATGTTTTAGTGAACTGAAATTCCTCTAGAATACTGACAGACAGGACAGGTCATGTTTTAGTGAACTGAAGTTCCTCTAGAATACTGACAGACAGGACAGGTCATGTTTTAGTGAACTGAAGTTCCTCTAGAATACTGACAGACAGGACAGGTCATGTTTTAGTGAACTGAAGTTCCTCTAGAATACTGACAGACAGGACAGGTCATGTTTTAGTGAACTGAGTTCCTCTAGAATACTGACAGACAGGACAGGTCATGTTTTAGTGAACTGAAGTTCCTCTAGAATACTGACAGACAGGACAGGTCATGTTTTAGTGAACTGAAGTTCCTCTAGAATACTGACAGACAGGACAGGTCATGTTTTAGTGAACTGAAGTTCCTCTAGAATACTGACAGACAGGACAGGTCATGTTTTAGTGAACTGAAGTTCCTCTAGAATACTGACAGACAGGACAGGTCATGTTTTAGTGAACTGAGTTCCTCTAGAATACTGACAGACAGGACAGGTCATGTTTTAGTGAACTGAAGTTCCTCTAGAATACTGACAGACAGGACAGGTCATGTTTTAGTGAACTGAAGTTCCTCTAGAATACTGACAGACAGGACAGGTCATGTTTTAGTGAACTGAAGTTCCTCTAGAATACTGACAGACAGGACAGGTCATGTTTTAGTGAACTGAAGTTCCTCTAGAATACTGACAGACAGGACAGGTCATGTTTTAGTGAACTGAAGTTCCTCTAGAATACTGACAGACAGGACAGGTCATGTTTTAGTGAACTGAAGTTCCTCTAGAATACTGACAGACAGGACAGGTCATGTTTTAGTGAACTGAAGTTCCTCTAGAATACTGACAGACAGGACAGGTCATGTTTTAGTGAACTGAAGTTCCTCTAGAATACTGACAGACAGGACAGGTCATGTTTTAGTGAACTGATGTTCCTCTAGAATACTGACAGACAGGACAGGTCATGTTTTAGTGAACTGAAGTTCCTCTAGAATACTGACAGACAGGACAGGTCATGTTTTAGTGAACTGAAGTTCCTCTAGAATACTGACAGACAGGACAGGTCATGTTTTAGTGAACTGAAGTTCCTCTAGAACACTGACAGACAGGACAGGTCATGTTTTAGTGAACTGAAGTTCCTCTAGAATACTGACAGACAGGACAGGTCATGTTTTAGTGAACTGAAGTTCCTCTAGAATACTAACAGACAGGACAGGTCATGTTTTAGTGAACTGAAGTTCCTCTAGAATACTGACAGACAGGACAGGTCATGTTTTAATGAACTGAAGTTCCTCTAGAACACTGACAGACAGGCAGATCATGTTTTAGTGAACTGAAGTTCCTCTAGAATACTGACAGACAGGACAGGTCATGTTTTAGTGAACTGAAGTTCCTCTAGAATACTGACAGACAGGACAGGTCATGTTTTAGAGAACTGAAATTCCTCTAGAATACTGACAGACAGGACAGGTCATGTTTTAGTGAACTGAGTTCCTCTAGAATACTGACAGACAGGACAGGTCATGTTTTAATGAACTGAAGTTCCTCTAGAACACTGACAGACAGGACAGGTCATGTTTTAGTGAACTGAAGTTCCTCTAGATTACTGACAGACAGGACAGGTCATGTTTTAGTGAACTGAAGTTCCTCTAGAATACTGAGAGACAGGACAGGTCATGTTTTAGTGAACTGAAGGTCCTCTAGAATACTGACAGACAGGACAGGTCATGTTTTAGTGAACTTAGTTCCTCTAGAATACTGACAGACAGGACAGGTCATGTTTTAATGAACTGAAGTTCCTCTAGAACACTGACAGACAGGACAGGTCATGTTTTAGAGAACTGAAGTTCCTCTAGAATACTGACAGACAGGACAGGTCATGTTTTAGTGAACTGAAGTTCCTCTAGAATACTGACAGACAGGACAGGTCATGTTTTAGTGAACTGAAGTCCTCTAGAATACTGACAGACAGGACAGGTCATGTTTTAGAGAACTGAAATTCCTCTAGAATACTGACAGACAGGACAGGTCATGTTTTAGTGAACTGAGTTCCTCTAGAATACTGACAGACAGGACAGGTCATGTTTTAATGAACTGAAGTTCCTCTAGTACACTGACAGACAGGACAGGTCATGTTTTAGTGAACTGAAGTTCCTCTAGAATACTGACAGACAGGACAGGTCATGTTTTAGTGAACTGAGTTCCTCTAGAATACTGACAGACAGGACAGGTCATGTTTTAATGAACTGAAGTTCCTCTAGAACACTGACAGACAGGACAGGTCATGTTTTAGTGAACTGAAGTTCCTCTAGAATACTGACAGACAGGACAGGTCATGTTTTAGTGAACTGAAGTTCCTCTAGAATACTGACAGACAGGACAGATCATGTTTTAGTGAACTGAAGTTCCTCTAGATTACTGACAGACAGGACAGGTCATGCTTTAGTGAACTGAAATTCCTCTAGAATACTGACAGACAGGACAGATCATGTTTTAGTGAACTGAAGTTCCTCTAGAGTACTGACAGACAGGACAGGTCATGTTTTAGTGAACTGAAGTCCCTCTAGAGTACTGACAGACAGGACAGGTCATGTTTTAGTGAACTGAAGTTCCTCTAGAGTACTGACAGACAGGACAGGTCATCTAGTATCTACAGAACTCCTAGTAGATTGGCAGGACCAAGACTAGCTCCACCTTCCTATTTATTTGGCATGAGGTCTGCAGATAGACTTCTCCTAAAGCTTATAACAGGATCAGTACAACAGACAGCAGGGAATACAGACTGCAAGAGGTTAGACATCTTGAATAATTGTCATCCTTTCACGTGTCCTTCTGTTTTCAGTGTTGATACTGAACACATATTAACACAATATTAATTCAGATCAGAGATAGTTTAGGAAAGGAAGATAACCTAACAATGGGATTTCCTGAGGTCAAATGTTTTCTGCTTTATTCCATTCCTACCTACTCAATCTGGTATCCCTATTAGGGCCATATGGCCATCTCCTACCCAGCCAGCCATGTTGCTGCCATATTTTATTTATTTATTTTACCTTTATTTAACTAGGCAAGTCAGTGAAGAACAAATTCTTATTTTCAATGACTGCCTACCAAAAGGCAAAAGGCCTCCTGCGAGGACGGGGGCCTGCGATTTAAAAAAATAAAATAATGACAATATAAATATAGAACAAAACACAACAAGAGAGACAACACAACACTACATAAAAAGAGACCTAAGACAACAACATAGCAAGGCAGCAACACATGACAACACAACATGGTAGAAGCACCATACATGATACAAACATTATTGGGCACAGACAATGGCTTCCCCCCCTACAGATGTAGGATCTTAATTTGATCACCCTGCTGCAGGAGAACTTGTAGTGTACTTGAGGTATAAAAAGGCTTCTGAAGTTTGTAATTTCCACTTAGAAATGTCAGACTTGATTTTGCCTTATGAAAAATGTATCAACTCCTCCACATAATAATTCACATGTCTTGTTGCTGCAGGATTATTTTCCTGCTGTAGAAAACCGGTTCAAATTAAGATCCTACATCTGTACCTCGCCACTGGCCAGCCATGTTGGTGCCGTATGGCTTCCCCCCTACCTGGGCACTGGCCAGCCATGTTGGTGCCATATGGTTATCATGGCCTGACCTCGTACCTGGAGTCAGCTCTGTTTCTATTCTGGCTTCTTCCTTACATAACACAGCAAACTCACTGTGACCAATATGCAAACGCAATATGAAGAACAATAGTGGTGATTCTGACGGCTCCACCTGTAAGAGCATGGTGCTAGCAACCCCAGAGTTAGAGGTTTGATTCCCGCATGGGCCACATATATACTAACTAACCATGATATTATTTATTATTATTATTACCATATATACTACATATCCATGTAATGCTTCTGAAGCTAAGCAGGGTTGGTCCTGGTCAGTCCCTGGATGGGAGACCAGATGCTGCTGGAAGTGGTGTTGGAGGGCCAGTAGGAGGCACTCTTTCCTCAGGTCTAAAAAAATATCCCAATGCCCCAGGGCAGTGATTGGGGACATTGCCCTGTGTAGGGTGCCGTCTTTCGGATGGGACGTTAAACAGGTGTCCTGACTCTCTGAGGTCATTAAAGATCCCATGGCACTTATTGTAAGAGTAAGGGTGTTAACCCCGGTGTCCTGGCTAAATTCCCAAGCTGTCCCTCATACCATCACACGGTCACCTAATCATCCCCAGCTTACAATTGGCTCATTCATCCCCCTCCTCTCCCCTGTAACTATTCCCCATGTCGTTGCTGTAAATGAGAACGTGTTCTCAGTCAATTTACCTGATAAAATAAAGGTAAAAATTTAAAATATCATATTATTATATACTACATATCTATGTTATTATCATATTATTTCATACTACATATCAATGTCATTATCATATTATTTCATACTACATATCTATGTTATTATCATATTATTATATACTACATATCTATGTTATTATCAGATTATTATATACTACATATCTATGTTATTATCAGATTATTATATACTACATATCCATGTTATTATCAGATTATTATATACTACATATCTATGTTATTATCATATTATTATATACTACATAGCCATGTTATTATCATATTATTATATACTACATATCTATGTTATTATCATATTATTATATACTACATATCAATGTCATTATCATATTATTTCATACTACATATCTATGTTATTATCATATTATTATATACTACATATCTATGTTATTATCATATTATTATATACTACATATCCATGTTATTATCATATTATTATATACTACATATCCATGTTATTATCATATTATTATATACTACATATCTATGTTATTATCATATTATTATATACTACATATCCATGTTATTATTATATTATTATATACTACATATCTATGTTATTATCATATTATTATATACTACATATCTGTTATTATCATATTATTATATACTACATATCCATGTTATTATCATATTATTATATACTACATATCCATGTTATTATCATATTATTATATACTACATATCTATGTTATTATCATATTATTATATACTACATATCCATGTTATTATCATATTATTATATACTACATATCCATGTTATTATCATATTATTATATACTACATATCTATGTTATTATCATATTATTATATACTACATATCCATGTTATTATCATATTATTATATACTACATATCCATGTTATTATCATATTATTATATACTACATATCTATGATATTATCATATTATTATATACTACATATCAATGTTATTATCATATTATTATATACTACATATCAATGTCATTATCATATTATTTCATACTACATATCTATGTTATTATCATATTATTATATACTACATATCTATGTTATTATCATATTATTATATACTACATATCCATGTTATTATCATATCAACAGGTATTTGAAGGGGAGTGAACCAAGAGGGGGGGCCAGGTTGCTGGGAATTGTGGGTGACCACTCCATATGAGGGGGAGACAGTGAGGGCTAAGGACATGACGTCACTAAGTCCACTCACTTCTCCACTGTGAGCATTGGAATGTACCTCAGGGCGGGGGGTGGGCATCCTCTCAATATACACAGTTTCACAGTCTAGAGCCCAAAACCCAATAACTCAGCAAAACAGTCCAACATCTGGTCACTAATCGGATTAACTGTTTGGTAACGCTTAATGTGGGATTACAGGATAACATGTACTGTCCTGACAGGTCAAGGACCAGAGAGAGGAGGACCAGAGGGATGAGCTAGAATCTAAGTGATATTATTATCAATGATTTTTTGTTTCTTTTTCAACTGGAAATGATCAATTATTATCATTAATAATGGTAATGATTGTCACGTGTGTTTGTGGATTGTCAATGGCAATTACCAACTCTGAGAACATGGTTTCTACAGCTTTATATGATTACTCCTTGTTCCCATGGTAACGTGGTTTCTGATTACAGTGTAATTGATGTCTAATATGTGTAGCGTGTATATGTGTATGATTAGCAATGAGGCCAAGGCATTAGCATGGTGTTTTCTTGGAGAACACGTAACATCAACAAACCTCCAATTACCCTGGCAACAACCTCCCACCTACCTCACCTTCAACGCTGCGTGTCACTGGTTAACATGTGTTTACCTGTGACCTTTTACTCATGTCAAAAGTGACAAAGGAAGGAGACACGTCTCTCTCTCATTCACACACACACACACACACACACACACACACACACACACACACACACACACACACATACTACAGAGAGAGGGAGTGAGGGCATGAGAGAGAGAAGGAGAGAGAGAGGAGAGAGGAAAGTGGAAAGAGGGAGGGAAATGGAGGTTGAAAGAGAGAAAGAGAGAGGGAGCGAGAGAGAGAAAGAGAGAGAGAGAGAAAGAGCGAGAAAGAGATGTACAAGGCCTTGTCATCTTCACTTGGAGCCTCTAATTAATGTCACCTAGAATGCAGGAGAAACCTCTCCTTCTCAAGTTAAAGGCCTGTGGGAAGTTTGTGTGTGTGTGGTAGAGTGTGCATTTGGGTTTTGTTGGGATCAAACACTAAACACTAAACCAATAGATAGCCAACAGGTCAGTGAATAAAATACATTGTGCTTCCACCTAAAACTTATTGGCTTAGGGTATAACTCAGGGGTGTCAAACTCATTCCATGGAGGGCCAAGAGTCTGCAGGTTTTAGTTTTTTACATTGAATTAAGACCTAGACAACCAGATGACGGGAGTTCCTTACTAATCAGTGACCTTAATTCACCAATCAAGTACAAGGGAGGAGCGAAAACACGAAGACACTCGGTCCTCCGTGGAATGAGTTTGACACGTGGTTAAACCAGTAAATGCCATTAATTGACCAAGTTACAACAGGAGACAGAGGATGTTTTCTGACCAATAGAAAGAGTTCCCTGAAGGTTTTCAGAAGGTTACATCCTAACATTACAAACAGTGGCCAAATGTTTATCTAAGCCGTAAAGGTCAATGATGAATAAGAGAGAAAATGTCCTTGAAGTTCCCAGGCGGTGTATCCACAGTACCAACCTTTAATACAATGAATGTTCTGGAAAATGTCCAATATAAAACCGCTCTAAGAAACTACGCTCAACTATAACCCTGAGAGGATTGCAGACATTTTACAAATATTCTGGAGTATGTTCTTCGACCCTAAAAGCCCAGTTCTTTGTAACTGTGTGTGTGCCAGGCTGCAGGCAGGGTTTGTAACTGTGTGTGTGCCAGGCTGCAGGGAGGGTTTGTAACTGTGTGTGTGCCAGGCTGCAGGCAGGGTGCATGCCTCAGAGCATGTGCAGGCTTGTATTTGAGCATTCTCCTATACCAGTGAGTAGCCCGCGTGTAAGAAAAGCCAAACCCATCGGAGTGTGTGAAACTTCCTAAAGAGACCAAGTGGCTCCTCTGCTTTCCGCTGCGGTCTGGTCCGAGCTTCCCCTCCCAGAGAGGAGCTGAGTCCTTCTCTCCCTTCACTGCGTCAATACTTTATTGATCCCCTCTCTCTGCTCTCCTCTACTCTCGCCTGCCAGATACACAGAGACATCACGTACCCTACATATTTGATAGTGGGAGCTATTTTTGAAACTTGGATCTTTAAACTGCATGAAAAATTGAGGACCAGCGCATGGATGGAAGGAGGGAGGGGGGGGCAAGAGAGGGAGAGAAGGACCCAGGGGCGAAGAGAAGGTGGGTGAGAGATACAGATGGGAGAGGTAGAGAAAGATGTAGAAGGGGGAGAGAGAGAGAAAGAGGATGGTAAGGGAGAGAAACGGGCAACACACCACTCTTGGAGGAACAGTGTCACTTCATCGCAGGGTGCCACGTGTTCATCTGAGGGCCAATCAGAGCTTGCGTGCTGCTCGGGAGTCATCAGTGCTTTCAGCGACTTAAAACCCTCACACCAACCCTCACACCAACCCACACCAACACACACACACATACCCTCTTGGTGAGTTGTGTGTCCATCATGAAGTTGTGGACGTGTTTCTCCGCCTTGGTCAGCTCCAGCTTCCTTGCTACCACGGCAACCACCAGAGCTGTACAGCCCGCACCCTGAGAGAGAGAGAGAGAGAGAGAGAGAGAGATGAGAGTCAGCACAATCTGTCAATCAGTGGATCTCAATTAGGAAAAGCGAGGGAAAGAAAGGCGGAGGACAATCTGTGTATCATCAACAGACAACAAGGATGGAGGGGGTGAGAGAGAATGAATCTCAGACAAGAGAGAGAGAGAGAGAGAGAGAGAGAGAGAGAGAGAGAGAGAGAGAGAGAGAGAGAGAGAGAGAGACATATTATAACATTTGAAATGTCTCTATTACATTGGAACTTTTGTGAGTGTAATGTTTACTGTTCATTTAAAAAATGTATTTATCTTTGTTTATCTATTTTACTTGCTTTGGCAATGTCAACATATGTTTCCCATGCCAATAAAACCCCTTAAATATAAATTGAAATTGAAAGAGAGAGTTAAAGGATATTGCATCTCAAAATCTAATGTTCTCAGACATTTTCATACCTCTAGAATGGTCCAAAGTCCAACTTCAAGTCAAGATTCTACGCATTAGGAGAAATCTGCAAGCCTCAATCCCAAACTAATAAGAATTCCATCTAATTACATGGTGCCAGTCTGAATTAGATGGTGCCAATCCTTTCCATTGACTTTGGATTGATGGCTGTAGATTCCTCCTAATGAATGCAGCTAGCAGGGTCTAAACTACAAAACGTCTGACGTTAGGAAAATGTCTGACAAACTTTGATTTTAGGGAGAACTGTGGCTTGAACGGAGTCTCACAGACATCCCTGGGAGGGAGAGACGGAAAGAGATAGAGAGAGAAAGGACAGGAAGTAAATTAAGTGTCATATTAAATACTGTTTTGTACGGTAGAGAAGGAGAAAACATGTTTCTGAAGAGGGAGAAGGAGAGGGAGATAGAGAGGGAGGAGAAAGAGAGGGAACAGGAATGTGCTGGTGAGAGAGGAGGAGAGTGAGATGGAGGGATGAAGGAGGTATTAATTAGGTCACATAACTCTTGATAAGAAATTAATTAGGATTAACAATGTTTAATCAAAATGTGTGTGTGTGTGTGTGTGTGTGTGTGTGTGTGTGTGTGTGTGTGTGTGTGTGTGTGTGTGTGTGTGCGCGTGTGTGTGTGTGCATACTGAATGTTGATAAACCTGTTGCTAATGGACTAGACTTTAATGCATACTCTTGAAAAAAATAAGACACTTTTTCTGAAAATATAGTGAAAGCCTCGCAATGTTTTTTTATGTGTGTGTGTGTGTGTGTGTGTGTGTGTGTGTGTGTGTGTGTGTCTGTCTGTGTATGAGTGGGTTTACAAAGTAACACTGATTTCAAACTAAATATCTGTCATAAACAGGGAATCCCTCATCTGTCCACTAGGCTATAAAACATTAACACACAGCTCTCTCTCTCTCTCTCTCTCTCTCTCTCTCTCTCTCTCTCTCTCTCTCTCTCTCTCTCTCTCTCTCTCTCTCTCTCTCTCTCTCTCTCTCTCTCCCCCCCTCTGTCTCTCTGTCTCTCTCTCTCTCTCTTTCTCTCTCTCCCCCCTGTCTCTCTCTCTCTTTCTCTCTCTCTACCCCCTCTCTCTCTATCTTTCTGTATAATAAACACATCCAGGGACAGCAGACAAATCTTTGTAATAAAACTGTGACAGGACACGCACACACACACACGTACACAGCCATATGCACATACACAGCAACAGCCATATGAACATGAGAAAATGAAAAGCATTGCAGAGTGACATGTTTTTGTAATCTAATTTGGCATGCATTAACAAACTCCCCCATTCTACTTCCCTCTTTTTAACTCTCACACGCAGGCACGCACGCATACTGACACCTGTCCCACCCCCACTCCCCAGCCTCAAGGCAATGGTACATTCCAACACTGTTGGCCTTCGCTGTTGTCATAGAGACTAAGGTGAGAATTCCCCCTATAGAAAGTCCTTACAATCACTTTCAACCAGGGACAAATCACATCCTGTACTCACTCACTCTTTCTCTCTCTTCAACCTCTTTTCCTCCCTCTCTCTCTCTCTCTCTCTCTCTCTCTCTCTCTCTCTCTCTCTCTCTCTCTCTCTCTCTCTCTCTCTCTCTCTCTCTCTCTCTCTCTCTCTCTCTCTCTCTCTCTCTCTCTCTCTCTCTCTCTCTCTCTCTCTCTCTCTCTCTCTCTCTCTCTCTCTCTCTCTCTCTCTCTCTCTCTCTCTCTCTCTCTCTCTCTCTCTCTCTCTCTCTCTCTCTCTCTCTCTCTCTCTCTTTCTCTCTCTTCAGAGTGACATGTTTTTGTAATCTAATTTGGCATGCATTAACAAACTCCCGCATTCTACTCCCCTCTTTTTAACTCCCACACGCACACACACGCACGCACACTGCCACCTGGCCCACCCCCCCACCCCCTTGCCTCAGGGCAATGGTATATTCCAACACTGTTGGCCTTTGCTGTTGTCTTCGCTGTTGTCATAGAGACTAAGGGAGAATTCCCCCTTTAGAAAGTCATTACTCTCTCTCTCTCTCTCTCTCTCTCTTCAACCTCTCTTTCTCCATCCATCCCCCTCTTCTGGTGAACAAAAATAAAAACCACTCAAAGACAGAGGGCAGAGACCCCCTGAGTGTGTCTATATAACTATTTTGTGTGTGTGTGTGTGTTTGCCTGCATATGTATGTGCATGTCTGTGTGCGCATTTGTGTGTGTTTATGTTTATGTGCATGAACTTGCATACTTGTGTGTGTTTTGTGTGTTTTTGATAGTGGTGTGTGTAGGATGCAGTCTGTAACAGCGGGTATGGGAGTATCTGTGTCCACCCCCATGTGTGTGTGTATCTGGCTTTGTAAGTGAAGGTGTGGGCGTATGTTAGTGTGAGCAGGAACAGACAGGGTGACACAGATACAGAGAAAGAGGCTGAAAGAATAAAGGGACAATGAGAGAAGGAGAAAGAATGAATGAATGAATGAATGAATGAATGAATGAATGAATGGAGAGAGAGGGAGATGGAGAAACAGCAGAAAAATAGAGAGAGAAGACAAAAGACAAAGAGAGTAAAAGAGAGAAATGGGTAGAGGGAGAGAGGGAGAAAGAAAGAGCGAGGAAGAGACAGAGAGCACCTGACTGAAATAAACACAAACAAAAACAAAGAAAAGAGAGAGGGAGGAAGAGGGAGGGAGAGAAAGAGCCAGAGGCGTCGACACTGACACTAACAAACGGACAACAGACCAAAATAAACCCATAGCCTGAGGAGAGAGAGAGAGAGATGGGGTCTTCATTATGCATTTGAGAACAGAGACACACACACACAGCCCATTAGACTCAGAGCACAGATGCAGGCTAATACAGGGGGATAAACAGATGACATAAATGACAGAATGCCCCCTAATCCTGGGCCTAGTGACCGAGAGAGGACAGGAGATATGAGGACAGAGAGCGAGGGAGGGAATAGGACAGAAATAAAGAGATGGAAAGAGGAGGACATAGAGAAAGAGAGGACAGGAGATAGGAGGACAGAGCGATAGAGAGGACAGGAGATAGGAGGACAGAGAGAAAGAGAGGACAGGAGATAGGAGGACAGAGCGATAGAGAGGACAGGAGATAGGAGGACAGAGAGAAAGAGAGGACAGGAGATAGGAGGACAGAGCGATAGAGAGGACAGGAGATAGGAGGACAGAGAGAAAGAGAGGACAGGAGATAGGAGGACAGAGAGAAAGAGAGGACAGGAGATAGGAGGACAGAGAGAAAGAGAGGACAGGAGATAGGAGGACAGAGAGAAAGAGAGGACAGGAGATAGGAGGACAGAGAGAAAGAGAGGACAGGAGATAGGAGGACAGAGAGAAAGAGAGGACAGGAGATAGGAGGACAGAGAGAAAGAGAGGGAGGGAGGTGGACAAGAAGAAAGAATCTCAGAAAGAAAGAGAAAGGGGTGACATTGATTCACACACAAAATACACACAACCACAAACATGGTGGTACCATGATGCCGGTTAGTAAACAGACTCCTTTGCCACAGTACGTGTGAGGCACCATGTGTGAGGCACCATGTCTCCGTAGCCAATAGACAGGAAGGTGATAGAGATGAGCCACATCGCCCCCAGGAAGTTACTGGTCACATCTTGGGCATCATGATACCTGGGGAGAGAGAGACAGGATGTTACTGGTCACATCCTGGGCATCATGATACCTGGGGAGAGAGAGACAGGAAGTTACTGATCACATCCTGGGCATTATGATACCTGGGGAGAGAGACAGGAAGTTACTGGTCACATCCTGGGCATCATGATACCTGGGGAGAGAGAGACAGGAAGTTACTGATCACATCCTGGGCATTATGATACCTGGGGAGAGAGACAGGAAGTTACTGGTCACATCCTGGGCATTATAATACCTGGAGGGGGAGATAGGAAGTTACTGGTCACATCCTGGGCATTATGATACCTGGGGAGAGAGAGAGAGAGAGAGAGAGAGAGAGAGAGAGAGAGAGAGAGAGAGAGAGAGAGAGAGAGAGAGAGAGAGAGAGAGAGAGAGAGAGAGAGAGAGAGAGAGAGAGAGAGAGAGAGAGAGAGAGCCAACACTCTACTACTCCTCTCTCACACGTACCTCTCACACACTCGTACGGTCCAGGCAGCGATGATCCACAGTGAGATGCTGAAGACCAGGAGAACAGTGCCTGGACAGATGGTCATCAGAGTCTTCATCACAAACCTTGTGTTAAAGTGCACCTGCAAAAGACACACACATTCACGCAAGAACACACACACACGCAGATGTAACGCACACGCATAACAGTTAAATGTCATAACATATATAACGTACAGTTGAAGTCGGAAGTTTACATACACCTTAGCCAATTCCTGATTCCTGACATTTAATCCTAGTAAAAATTCCCTGTTTTAGGTCAGTTAGTATCACCACTTTATTTTAAGAATGTGAAATGTCAGACTAATAGAGAATTATTTATTTCAGCTTTTATTTCTTTCATCACATTCCCAGTGGGTCAGAAGTTTACATACACTCAATCAGTATTTGGTAGCATTGCCTTTAAATTGTTTAACTTGGGTCAAATGTTTTGGGTAGCCTTCCACAAGCTTCCCACAATAAGTTGGGTGAATTTTGGCCCATTCCTCCCGACAGAGCTGGTGTAACTGAGTCAGGTTTGTAAGCCTCCTTGCTCACACACGCTTTTTCAGTTCTGCCCACACATTTTCTATAGGATTGAGGTCAGGGCTTTGTGATGACCACTCCAATACCTTGACTTTGTTGTCCTTAAGCCATTTTTCCACAACTTTGGAAGTATGCTTGGGGTCATTGTTCATTTGGAAGACCCATTTGCGACCAAGCTTTAACTTCCTGACTGATGTCTTGAGATGTTGCTTCAATATATCCACATAATTGTCCTGCCTCATGATTCCATCTATTTTGTGAAGTGCACCAGTCCATCCTGCAGCAAAGCACCCCCACAACATGATGCTGCCACCCCCTTGCTTCGCGGTTGGGATGGTGTTCTTCGGTTTGCAAGCCTCCCCCTTTTTCCTCCAAACATAACGATGGTCATTATGGCCAAACAGTTGTATTTTTGTTTCATCAGACCAGAGGACATTTCTCCAAAAAGTACGATCTTTGTCCCCATGTGCAGTTGCAAACCGTAGTCTGGCTTTTTTATGGCGGTTTTGGAGCAGTGGCTTCTTCCTTGCTGAGCGGCCTTTCAGGTTATGTCGATATAGGACTCGTTTCACTGTGGATATAGATACTTTTGTACCTGTTTCCTCCAGAATCTTCACAAGGTCCTTTGCTGATTCTGGGATTGATTTGCACTTTTCGCACAAAAGTACATTCATCTCTAGGAGACAGAAGGCGTCTCCTTCCTGAGTGGTATGACGGCTGCGTGGTCCCATGGTGTTTATACTTGCATACTATTGTTTGTACAGATGAACGTGGTACCTTCAGGCGTTTGGAAATTGCTCCCAAGGATGAACCAGACTTGTGGAGGTCTTGGCTGATTTCCTTTGATTTTCCCATGATGTCAAGCAAAGAGGCACTGAGTTTGAAGGTAGGCCTTGAAATACATCCACAACTACACCTCCAATTGACTCAAATGATGTAAATTAGCCTATCAGAAGCTTCTAAAGCCATGAAATAATTTTCTGGAATTTTCCAAGCTGTTTAAAGGCACAGTGAACTTAGTGTATGTAAACTTCTGACCCACTGGAATTGTGATACAGTGAATTATAAGTGAAATAATCTGTCTGTAAACAATTGTTGGAAAAATTACTTGTGTCATGCACAAAGTAGATGTCCTAACCGACTTGCCAAAACTATAGTTTGTTAACAAGAAATTTGTGGAGTGGTCGAAAAACACGTTTTAATGACTCCAACCTAAGTGTACGTAAACTTCCGACTTCAACTGTATATAATCTGTACACACAAACATACATAAACTGTGTTAAAGTGCACCTTCAAACACCAACTGAATGGGACAGCCTTCTTGGAACGGAGCCTGCGGCATATTGAACCTGTATTACTACATATAATATCATCTCAAAGCCCTTGTTGACAACACAGGATTCATGTGGAAACTCTCATCTCAAAGCCCTTGTTGACAACACAGGATTCATGTGGAAACTCTCATCTCAAAGCCCTTGTTGACAACACAGGATTCATGTGGAAACTCTCATCTCAAAGCCCTTGTTGACAACACAGGATTCATGTGGAAACTCTCATCTCAAAGCCCTTGTTGACAACACATGATTTATGTGGAAACTCTCATCTCAAAGCCCTTGTTGACAACACAGGATTCATGTGGAAACTCTCATCTCAAAGCCCTTGTTGACAACACAGGATTTATGTGGAAACTCTCACGTTGTGATTCCGTCCTCCATGGTCCTGATTAATCATGTTTTTATTATGTCAGGTCATATTGATAGTAATAAATGGAACAGGTCACATTAACTGTCCATTCAGCAGTAGTTAGTTCAACCTTTGAAGTGTTAAGAGCTGATAAACGAGGGTTAATCTAGTAGAACACCAGGAGATCCACATACAGCAGCTCCCCTCATCACATCTCATTCAGCCATATCCTGAAGGACATATACCCTACTCACTATCTAACACATTACTCATCTAATACACTGTCACACACTCACTCTATCACACACATTCTCTCTCTCTCTCTCTCTCTCTCTCTCTCTCTCTCTCTCTCTCTCTCTCTCTCTCTCTCTCTCTCTCTCTCTCTCTCTCTCTCTCTCTCTCTCTCTCTCTCTCTCTCTCTCTCTCTCTCTCCCTCTCTCATTCTCTATCTCTCTCTCTCTCTTTCTCCCTTATCTCAGTCTCATTGTACTATTCCCTCTATCATATCTCTACTCTTTCTTTTATCGCTTTACTATTGACCTCACTCATGTAATACCCACTACTCCATCTCTCACCCTCATTCGCCAATTCTCTCAATAATTTCCCTGCATCTCATTCTCATAGGTTGCGTCCCAAATGGCACCACATTCCCTATGGGCCATGGATACAAGTAGTGCACTACATAGGGGATAAGAAATTACTGTCATTACTGTCCTCAGTTACCTGACAGAGGAGGATTTAATCTCTGTTTTTTCTGTCCTCGGTTACCTGTCAGAGGAGGATTTAGTCTCTGTCTTAACTGTCCTCAGTTACCCGACAGAGGAGGATTTAATCTCTGTCATTACTGTCCTCAGTTACCTGACAGATGAGGATTTCATCTCTGTCATTACTGTCCTCAGTTACCTGACAGAGGAGGATTTAGTCTCTGTCATTACTATCCTCAGTTACCTGACAGAGGAGGATTTAATCTCTGTCATTACTGTCCTCAGTTACCTGACAGAGGAGGATTTAGTCTCTGTCATTACTGTCCTCAGTTACCTGACAGAGGAGGATTTAGTCTCTGTCATTACTGTCCTCAGTTACCTGACAGAGGAGGATTTAGTCTCTGTCATTACTGTCCTCAGTTACCTGACAGAGGAGGATTTAATCTCTGTCATTACTGTCCTCAGTTACCTGACAGAGGAGGATTTAATCTCTGCCATTACTGTCCTCAGATACCTGACAGAGGAGGATTTAGTCTCTGTCATTACTGTCCTCAGATACCTGACAGAGGAGGATTTAATCTCTGTCATTACTGTCCTCAGTTACTTGACAGAGGAGGATTTAATCTCTGTCATTACTGTCCTCAGTTACCTGACAGAGGAGGATTTAATCTCTGTCATTACTGTCCTCAGTTACCTGACAGAGGAGGATTTAGTCTCTGTCATTACTGTCCTCAGTTACCTGACAGAGGAGGATTTAGTCTCTGTCATTACTATCCTCAGTTATCTGACAGAGGAGGATTTAGTCTCTGTCATTACTGTCCTCAGTTACCTGACAGAGGAGGATTTAGTCTGAATTAGTGGGAAGGTGAGAAGCTGAGACAGCAAGGCAGACATCAATCAATCATTCATACTTCGTTGGACAGACACAAGAGGAGAGAAAGAGATGGAGAGACACAGGAGGAGAGAAAGAGATGGAGAGACACAGGAGGAGAGAAAGATATGGAGAGACACAGGAGGAGAGAAAGAGATGGAGAGACACAGGAGGAGAGAAAGAGATGGAGAGACACAGGAGGAGAGAAAGAGATGGAGAGAGACACAGGAGGAGAGAAAGAGATGGAGGGAGACACAGGAGGAGAGAAAGAGATGGAGAGACACAGGAGGAGAGAAAGAGATGGAGAGAGACACAGGAGGAGAGAAAGAGATGGAGAGAGACACAGGAGGAGAGAAAGAGATGGAGAGAGACACAGGAGGAGAGAAAGAGATGGAGAGAGACACAGGAGGAGAGAAAGAGATGGAGGGAGACACAGGAGGAGAGAAAGAGATTGAGAGAGACACAGGATGAGAGAAAGGCAAGATGGAAGGAGTGAGTCAGAATGAGTGAAGAGAAAGAGAGAACAACAAAGCCCCCGGCACACACACACCTTATTGAGGGCCCCTATGCTCCGTGAGGAGGCATCAGTGAACAGTTTGCTGTGCAGCAGCATGACGCGGGCGATGAGGTAGAGGCGGAGGAACATGGGAACACTCAGCACCATGTCCAGGTCAGCCTCAGCCTGGGACGGGGCGTAAGAGAACGCCAGACGTGCCCGCCACTGGAACTTAAAGTCCCCGGGCACCGGATGCACCGCCGACACCAGTAGCTCCAACGATATCAGCAACACCCGATTCAACGTCATGGCGATGCGCCAGTCGTCTGCTCCGTTGTCGATGACGAAGAGCTGTGGTAGGGAAAAGGAGGAACAAGGGACAGGAAGATAGAACGAGGGCTGGTTAGACTGCTTTGTTCCCCTTTCCCTCATATAAAACAAACTGTCTGCTAACTCTCAGCTAACTGTCTGCTAACAGTCTGCTAGCTGTCTGATAACTCTCAGCTAACTGCCTGCTAACTGTCTGCTAACTCCCAGCTAACTGTCTGCTAACTCCCAGCTAACACCCCAGGAACCTAAGTGATCCCATAATCCCAGTCGCAGCATTACTTTGAGACATCATTATGGATGTATTTCTGGTATCATTAGGAACACACTCTAGCCATAATGCTTTAATTGCTGTTTTTTTCCTGCTCAGTTGATGTTGTTTGCTTTCTTAATTGCTGTGGTAACTGTTGATACTGTCGCCGGGGCGGTTGTTATGAGGAAGAGCTAAGAGCAGGGTTTTAGTAGAGACCATCCCCTTCAGGAAGAGACGGGGGTATGGAGAAGAAGAGAAAGGGAGGAGCTAGAGATCGGGAAAAAGAGAAGGCAGGTGAATGAGAAAGAGAGAAAAAGAAGGGAGAGAGAAAGGAGACAGACAGGTGGAGAGCGAGAGATGGAGCGAGGTAGGGAAGTCCCAGTTTTAAATGAAAGGTTGAACAGATGCTGGTGGGCAGAGAGGAACAGTCAGAGTTGAGCACAGAGAGAGAGCAGCTCTTACTGTATCCACATGATTCATCTGGAGAGGTTTTTATCCCACACACTTTGTCTCATCACACACAACAAACACTATGAGAGGGTCAAACAACAGAACTAACACAGTACAGGACCAAACAGAAGCCACAACTCATCTGGAGGAGCCTCAACTGGCCTGATCCCTGCCTAGTCCCTGCACTGTAGCAGAATTGAATGTACAACCACTACCAGACTGAAGAACAAGGGATAGGGAGAGAGAGATAGAAAGACAGACAGAGAGAGAAAGAGAGAGAGAGAGAGAGAGCAAGAGAGAGGAGGGGTCAAGAAAGCGGAGCGAGAGAGAGAGAGAGAGAGAGAGAGAGAGAGAGAGAGAGAGAGAGAGAGACAAGAGAGAGAGGGGAGATAAGAGAGAGAGGGGAGAGAGAGAGAGAGAAAGAGAGAGAGAGGGAGAGAGAGCAAGAGAGAAAGAGAGAGAGAAGGAATGATACAGATAGCTAAACTGAAATGTGACACTAAAAGAGAGTTCAGTAGTGGTAACATTCTAGCCCAGGTGTCTGTGTCTGCTCCAGCCAACTTATCTGGGTGAGACAGCTACATTCATCAGCATCTGATCAACCTTTCAGTCACCCAGGCACCCAGGCTAGTGACACTCCCTGTGCTCTAGTAGGAGAATGACATTCAGTGCATTTACAGACACAACCAGCTGTGGATCACTGCTGGATAGAAAGCACAAATACACTTTCAGCTTTCAGACTAAATGTCTCTGTTTGCATGACGGTGTAGCATGCAACTGGTGCCACTGGTGAAAAGACAAAAGGAACATTCATCATGTCGTTGGTGTGTGTCGCAAGGAGTCATTGTGTTCTGCACACTCGTGTATTGTAGGTAACATGATTTGTGAATGCTGCATGTCAGTCAGTGTGTGTGTATGTGTGCGTGAAAGAGAGAGAGAGAGAGAGAGAGAGAGAGAGAGAGAGAGAGAGAGAGAGAGAGAGAGAACAAGAACGAGAGTGAGAGCGGGTGTTTTGCAGACCCAGCCTCGTCATGGTGACTGTTGCCAAGGCGACAACATCAAAGACCAGCCAAGCTTAATTAGAATCCCCAGCAAGAGAGAAAGAGATAAGGAGAGAGAGAGAGGGAGGGAGGGAGGATAAGAGAGGTAGGGACACAGGGGAAGAGATAGAGACAATGGGAAGGAAGAGAGAGAAAGATCCTGTGTGTGAGAGTCAAAGAGAGTGAGAGAGAGTACAGTACAGAAGTTTGTGTGTGTGTGCGTGCATGTGTGTGCCTGCGTGTGTGTGTCTGTGCACACTAATGGCACTGTGCTTTTCCATTGAGTCAGAGGGAAGCCCATCACAGCCCCAACACACACACAACTCATTCACACTTACAAAACATCTATTTTGTCGTCATTCACTCTGCTGTCCCTTCAGTGTGTGTGTGTGTGACACTAACCGCTCTTCTATCACTCCCTCCCTCCTTCTCTCCCTCTTGCTGAATGACATCCAAACAAATCCAAACAGAAGTGATTCAGACTCGCACCATCTTAGGAAATGACCATCCCTCCTCTCCTTCTCCACCTCCCTCCTTCCTCTTCATTCCACACACCTCTACACAGTCCTCCCTTCCTCTTCCTCCTCTCTTCCCCCCTGCTGCTGTCACTCTTTTCCTGGATGAATCGCCACAAGGAAAAACTAAATAATTAAATTCCATTAAGAAGGTAATCTGTCAATGGGAATGACTGAGCACCACCGGGCTAACACCACAGAACAGTAGAAGAGGGGGAGGAGGGAGAGCGGGAGGGATGTGGGAGAAGAAGGGAGGGAGGAGAGGAGAGCGGGTGTCGTCACTAGTCATAATTATGGCATAACCCCACCCATTTGTACCTTTTATCTTCTTAAAATTGTATTTTATACCTTACCCTAACC
This sequence comes from Brachymystax lenok tsinlingensis, assembly GCA_030435695.1. Taxonomy (NCBI): domain Eukaryota; kingdom Metazoa; phylum Chordata; class Actinopteri; order Salmoniformes; family Salmonidae; genus Brachymystax; species Brachymystax lenok. The sequence continues at coordinate 97,944,707 of CM059789.1, read as the reverse complement.
TTAACCCTAACATGAACCACCTGTTAACCTTATGCCTAACCCTAACCTTAAATTAAGACCAAAAAGCACATTTGTGTAAACAATTTTGACTGTGGCTGAGGAATCTGACTTTGTGGCTGTGTTAACTAGTGGGGTACAGTACCAGTGGTCAAAACCCACAGAGGGAAAAGGGACCAGGCAGGAGGGAGGGATGAGACAGAAGGCCTGTGGAAATAAAGGACAGGCAAAGACAGAGAGAGCGAGGGAGGGATAGGTAGAGGAAAGTGAGCAGAGGAAATTATGAAGGTGAGGCCTTTTCACAGGTGAAGGTGTAAACTGGCAGGGGATTAGCTAGCGGATGTCTCCTGGTGCGCTATAATAGGATACCTCTAAACCCTCTTTGGCTCCCGGCCTGACAACCCCATCTAACCCCTCTCTCACCCTGCCTCCCCCTCTCACCCACTCCTGTCCACAGCCACTGACTGTATGTGCTTTGAGAGTGTGTGTGTGCTCTAGGTGTGTGTGCGTCTGTAAAACTTCTCCTTCCATCATCCTCACCCTCCTCTTACCCCCAAATCCCCCACCTCCCCGTCTCCAGCCCTGCTCTGCTAGGGACTCTGCTGTAACAACAGACCAGAGAGAGAGAGAGAGAGACGGAAGGAGTTCCACATATCAAACACTTATTTCATTTATTTTAAACCAGCTAAATCTGGGAAAGTCCCCTGCTGATTATAGACCCACAAGTTTAATAAATTGTGACAATAAAATAATAACAAAGCTTATAAGCAATAAAATGTGAGAAGCCTTACCAGACTTAATACATATCAATCAAACAGGGTTTATTAAAAATAGACACTTACAAACAAATAGAAGAACATGTTTCAGTTTAATACTAAATGCTAAAAAACAAGATATAGATGTATCAATAATGGCTGTTGATTCTGAAAAGGCTTTGGAACAACTTGAATGGCCTTTTCTTAAAAAAAAATTGTATTTTACTTCCTTTTTCGATCTTGTCTCATCGCTACAACTCCCCAACAGGCTCGGGAGAGGCGAAGGTCGAGAGCCATGTGTCCTCCGAAACATGACCCGCCAAACCGTGCTTCGTAACATCCGCCTGCTTAACCTGGAAGCCAGCTGCAACAATGTGTCGGAGGAAACACCGTCCGACTGATGACCGAAGTCAGCCTGCAGGCACCCGGTCCACCACAAGGAGTCGCTAGAGCATGATGAGCCAAGTAAAGCCCCCCCAGCCAAATCCACCCCTAACCCGGGTTCGATCCTGCTCCAATTGTGCACCGCCCTATGGGACTCTGGGCCATGGCCGGTTGTGACACAGCCTGGGATCGAACCTTGCGAGGCAGTGCCTTAGACCGCTGCGCCTTTCGGGAGGCCTTGAATAGCCTTTTCTATTCAAAACTTTAGAAGCTTTCAACTTTCCAGCTAAAATAATACATGTAATAAAAATATTATATAAATATCCTAATGCAAAAATATGCTTTAGAAAGGGGCACAAGACAGGGATCTCCTCTCTCTCTTCTCCTGTTTGCACTGGCAATTGAACTGCATGCAAAATTTGACAGGACCCAAAGTAACATGTATCAGTATTGGAAAATATGAATATAAACTAAACTTATTTGCAGATGATCTCCTGGTTTATCTGACCAATGTTGAAAATGTAATGACCCCCTTGCTAAAAATATTTCAGGAATACAAAAAAATGTCAGTATTGAAATGTATGTGGAAAAAAACTAAATAATGGCAATAGGAAAAAGAATAACTCATGATTTTCTGCAATCCTTTAAGTGGACCACAAAACATATCAAATACTTAGGATGCTTAATAAGTGACAATAAACAACAAATACAGCGCATTGGGAAAGTACTCAGGCCCCTTGACATTTTTCACATTTTGTTACGTAAAGATAACTTTATCCCATTACTCAACAATATGAAAGCAGATCTAATTAAATTGAATAATCTTCCCATAAATCTTAACAGGCAGATTAAACCTTTTTAGAATGGCATGGCTCCCAAAGTTGAGATATTTATTCTCTGTAATACCAATTACCCCACCAAAAAGTATACTCCGGGGCCGCCCGAGTGGTGCAGTGGTCTAAGCCTTAGACTCTAAGGCACTGCATCGCAGTTGTAGAGGCGTCACTACAGACCAGGGTTTGATCTGGGTGTATCACAACCGGTCGTGATCGGGAGTCCCATAGGGCGGCGCACAATAGGCCCAGTGTCATCCGGGTTAGGGGGAGGGTTTGTCCAGAGGGGCTTTATTTGGCTCATCGGGCTCTAGTGACTCCTTGTGGCGGGCCGGGCCCCTGCAGGCTGACCTCAGTCGTAAGCTGAACGATGTTTCCTCTGACACATTGGTGCGGCTGGCTTCCGGGTTAAGCAGGTCATGTTTTAGAGTATGAGACAAGATCGAAATTGGAGAGAAAAAGGGGGTAACAAAATGTAGATATACACTACCGGTCAAAGGTTTTAGAACACCTACTCATTCAAGGGTTTTTCTTTATTTTTACTATTTTCTACATTGTAGAATAATAGTGAAGACATGAAAACTATGAAATAACACATATGGTAGTAAAATAACACATCATGTAATAACCAAAAAAAGTGTTAAACAAATCTAAATATATTTTATATTTGAGATCCTTCAAAAAGCCACCCTTTGCTTTGATGAGAGCATTGCACACTCTTGGCATTCTCTCAACCAACTTCATGAGGTAGTCACCTGGAATGCATTTCAATTAACAGTTGTGCCTTCTTAAAAGTTTGAGCCAATCAGTTGTGTTGTGACAAGGTGGGGGGGGGCAAGTCCATTTTATGGCAAGAACAGCTCAAATAAGCAAACAGAAACGACATCATTACTTTAAGACACAAAGGTCACTCAATACAGAAAATGTCAAGAACTTTGAAAGTTTCTTCAAGTGCAGTCGCAAAAACCATCAAGCGCTATGATGAAACTGGCTCTCATGAGGACCGTCACAGGAATGGAAGACACAGAGTTACCTCTGCTGCAGAGGATAAGTTCATTAGAGTTAAAAGCCTCAGAAATTGCAGCCCAAATAAATGCTTCACAGAGTTCAAGTAACAGACACATTTCAACATCAACTGTTCAGATGAGACTGTGTGAATCAGGCCTTCATGGTCAAATTGCTGCAAAGAAACCACTACTAAAGGACACCAATAAGAAGAAGAGACTTGCTTGGGCCAAGAAACACGAGCAATGGTCTGGAGTCCAAATTTGAGATTTTAGTTTCCAACCACTGTGTCTTTGTGAGGTGTGATTTGCTGGTGAAACTGTCTGTGATTTATTTAGAATTCAAGGCACACTTAACCAGCATGCCTACCACAGAATTTTGCAGTGATATGCCATCCCATCTGTTTTTTTCCCAACAGGACAATGACCCAATACATCTCCAGGCTGTGTAAGGGCTATTTTACCAACAAGGGGAGTGATGGAGTGCTGCATTAGATGACCTGGCCTCCACAATCCCCCGACCACAACCAAATTGAGATGGTTTGGGATAAGTTGAACCGCAGAGTGAGACAAAAGCAGCCAACAAGTGCTCAGCATACAATTGAAGTCAGAAATGTACATACACTTAGGTTGGAGTCATTAAAACGTGTTTTTCGACCACTCCACAAATTTCTTGTTAACAAACTATAGTTTTGGCAAAGTCGGTTAGGACATCTACTTTGTGCATGACACAAGTAATTTTTCCAACAATTGTTTACAGACAGATTATTTCACTTATAATTCACTGTATCACAATTCCAGTGGGTCAGAAGTTTACATACACTAAGTTCACTGTGCCTTTAAACAGCTTGGAAAATTCCAGAAAATTATTTCATGGCTTTAGAAGCTTCTGATAGGCTAATTTACATCATTTGAGTCAATTGGAGGTGTAGTTGTGGATGTATTTCAAGGCCTACCTTCAAACTCAGTGCCTCTTTGCTTGACATCATGGGAAAATCAAAGGAAATCAGCCAAGACCTCCACAAGTCTGGTTCATCCTTGGGAGCAATTTCCAAACGCCTGAAGGTACCACGTTCATCTGTACAAACAATAGTATGCAAGTATAAACACCATGGGACCACGCAGCCGTCATACCACTCAGGAAGGAGACGCCTTCTGTCTCCTAGAGATGAATGTACTTTTGTGCGAAAAGTGCAAATCAATCCCAGAATCAGCAAAGGACCTTGTGAAGATTCTGGAGGAAACAGGTACAATAATATATTGAAGCAACATCTCAAGACATCAGTCAGGAAGTTAAAGCTTGGTCGCAAATGGGTCTTCCAAATGGACAATGACCCCAAGCATACTTCCAAAGTTGTGGAAAAATGGCTTAAGGACAACAAAGTCAAGGTATTGGAGTGGCCATCAGAAAGCCCTGACCTCAATCCCATAGAAAATGTGTGGGCAGAACTGAAAAAGTGTGTGCGAGCAAGGAGACCCACAAACCTGACTCAGTTACATCAGCTCTGTCAGGAGGAATGGGCCAAAATTCACCTAACTTTTGGAAGGCTACCCGAAACATTTGACCCAAGTTAAACAATTTAAAGGAAATGCTACCAAATACTAATTGAGTGTATGTAAACTTCTGACCCACTGGGAATGTGATGAAAGAAATAAAAGCTGAAATAAATCATTCCCTCTACTATTATTCTGACATTTTACATTCTTAAATTAAAGTGGTGATCCTAAATGACCTAAGACAGGGAATTATTACTAGGATTAAATGTCAGGAAAAACTGAGTTAAAATGTATTTGGCTAAGGTGAATGTAAACTTCTGACTTCAACTGTATGTGGGAACTCCTTCAAGACTGTTGGAAAAGCATTCCAGGTGAAGTTGGTTGAGATAATGCCAAGAGTGTGCAAAGCTGTCATCAAGGCAAAGGGTGGCTATTTGTAGAATCTCAAATATAAAATATATTTTGATTTGTTTAACACTTTTTTGGTTACTACATGATTCCATATGTGTTATTTCACAATTCTGATGTCTTCAGTATTATTCTAAAATCTGAGTGTGGTTTTAACCTTCCTGACTTGGAATTGTATCAACTCGCCACCCAGGGCTTTTACTTGAGACTCATAGTTAAATTCACTAAAGAGGAACAGTGAGTACAGTACATATTGAAGATGAGCATGCTCATCCCCAGAAACTTTTTACGTGTCTATTTTCACAGGATAAAGCTAAGAACATGAACAACTTCATAGTTTAGAACACTATAACAATATGGAAGAAAATTAAACATTCTACAAGAACCAATATCACTCCCTAAAAACAATCTTTGGATAGCTTTTCAGAATGTACAGATAAATTGGTCCACATGGAAAACTAAAGGAATAGAAATCGTAAATGACTTGGTAATACAGAATTAAAAAGCTATTTTGGACTGACCAACGTAGATATTTTCAAATACATGCAACTTAAGTTTAATATCAAGAAATGTATATTTAAACATTTTTGGACATCAGTGCAATCTTGATGGATTCCTATTTGAGTCAGAAAAGGATTTTCATATGATAGCTAAGATATACAAAACCTGCAGAGAGCCTATCCAACTGACAATCTCTTAGAAAAAAATATAAAAATTGGAACCAAAACATAAAAATAACTGATATTGGCACAAGATGGAAGTAATGTTGGAACATAACTAACGAGATTACAGATAACTAAAATGTATGCTTAATCCAGTATAAACTAATGTATAGAATCTGTTACACAAGAGACAAAATTAACAAATTCGACAGCACAACGGCAGAGTCATGTCTTAAGTGTAAAACTAACAATAAGTCAATAATCCTTCTGGAAACGTTCTAAAGTCCAAAAGTTAGGGCCGGAGTTAGAAAGTTGGCTGTCAGAAGTATTACAATGTAAATTTACTTTTAATCCGTATCTCTGTTTATTTCAAGACATGGCATATGAGGGTGCTGTGAGATACCAGATCATCTTGAAAAACAACAAAAAATCAACAACAACAAAAATCAACCAATCCTCCATCGTTACCCAATGGAAAGGTCAAATGCTTTATCATCTAAATGCTGAAAGTGTGTGGGGCGATGGAGACAAACAAAATGGTGCAGTTTGAGGCCATGTGACGGAGAGTGATGCGTGGCTCTGGGCAGGGGTGATGTTGTGGATGTTGGTGAGCGTCTGTATGTTGTTGTTTGTATGTGGATGTTTTGTATTGTTTAAAAAACTATTTTAAAAGGAAGGAGAGAAAGAGAGGAAAGGAGTGAGACAGAGACAGGAAATGAGAGAGCAGGATTAAGAGATTGAGAGAGAGAAATAGGAGAGAGAGGGAAGGAGAACGACTTGAAACTCTAATGGTCTTCTGTTGAATACTGTGCTCTCTGATAAGATGTGCAGTTTCCACTCTTCCCCCCAGATGAGCTGTCACCCCCTCCCCTCTCATGTCCTCCATCTCCCTGGCCAAACCCCTAGGGCCATGGTTGCTGCTGGGTAATCGTGTTAAGTCCCTGACTGCAGATGTCTCTAATACAGAACAAGACACAGACACAAGCAGACACCAACAGGCCAATCCAGAGTCACACAGAACAGAGACAGACCTGACCAAACAAGCCCAGAGTCACCCAGAACAGAGACAGACCTGACCAAACAAGCCCAGAGTCACACAGAACAGAGACAGACCTGACCAAACAAACCCAGAGTCACACAGAACAGAGACAGACCTGACCAAACAAGCCCAGAGTTACACAGAACAGAGACAGACCTGACCAAACAAGCCCAGAGGCACAGAGAACAGAGACAGACCTGACCAAACAAGCCCAGAGTGACCACTCCCCAGCAGGAGGAACAAAAAGGAGGTACAGTAGATGTTTTCCCTAAGCACTGATACAGGGTCAGATATTTTGTATCCCCCTAATGGATGAGGTTGGGATTAGCAGTAGGGTAATCTTATCCTAGATCTGTGGTTAGGGGCGAGTTCTACCTGGAGTGAGAAGAAAGCCCACCTCAGGGAGGAGAGAGACAAGCTAGACTACACACCACAGGACACAGTGATGGAGAGGACACACACATATGTGCACACACACTCACACACACAAATAGGATGAGAAAAGCCTTGCAAGGCCTACAGCATGGAAATCCCTTGAAGAGAGAGATAAAAACTAGGACAAGGATCTCACATCTCTCTCTCTCTCTCTTTCTCTCTCAATCACACACACACACACACACACATACGCACGCCCTTGCACGCACACACACACACACACACACACACACACACACACACACACACACACACACACACACACACACACACACACACACACACACACACACACACACACACACACACACACACACACACACACCACACATATAGGAAAACAGATTACACACTTTCCTAGACTGTGCTCTCAACTCTGAGGGAACACCTCTCTGGCTTTCTCTACATAGCTGAGAGAGAGAGAGAGAGAGAGAGAGAGAGAGAGAGAGAGAGAGAGAGAGAGAGAGAGAGAGAGAGAGGGAGAGAGAGAACATACAATTTGACATCCCAATTAGGACCTGGCTAAAAATACTTGAATCAGTTATAGAACCCTCTATGGTTGTGAGGTCTGGGGTCCACAAAATCGGACAAGCACCAAATTGAGACACTGCAGAATACCTGGCCACTGTGACTGGCCCAAAATTAAGAAGCCGCCATAGGCAGACTTGGCTCTCAAGAGAAGACAGGCTATGTGCACACTGCCCATAAAATGAGGTGGAAATGTATGACCATATTAGAGACACATATTTCCCTCAGATTACACAGACCTGCAAAGAATTCGAAAGTAAATCCAATTCTGATAAACTCCCATATCTATTAGGTGAAATACCACACTGTGCAATCACAGCAACAATATTTGTGACCTGTTGCCACAAGAAAAGGGCAACCAGTGAAGAACAAACACCATTTCAAATACAACCTACGTGTATCTGTTTATTTATTTTCCCTTTCGTACTTCAACTATTCCCACATTGTTACAACACTGTACATAGACAATAATATAACATTTGAAATGTCTCTATTCTTTTGAAACTCTTGAAACTCTTTCATTTTTGTTTATTGTTTATTTCCCTTGCTTTGACAGTGACAAACAAGCCTTTTATAATTGAATTGAGAGAGAAAAGGAGAGAGAGTGAAGAGAGAGAGGGGGTGGAGCGGAAATCAGCAGAGTGATAAGAGACGTGGAATTCTGATATTAGCCTGCTGTTCGAATGTGCTGAGGGTTTCCTTAACAAGGTCTGTTATTAGCCTGCTGTTAGAATGTACCCAGTGTTTCCCTAACAAGGTCTGATATTAACATACTGTTAGAATGTACCCAGTGTTTCCCTAACAAGGTCTGATATTAGCATACTGTTAGAATGTATCCAGTGTTTCCCTAACAAGGTCTGATATTAACATACTGTTAGAATGTACCCAGTGTTTCCTTAACAAGGTCTGATATTAACATACTGTTAGAATGTACCCAGTGTTTCCCTAACAAGGTCTGATATTAGCATACTGTTAGAATGTACCCAGTGTTTCCTTAACAAGGTCTGATATTAACATACTGTTAGAATGTACCCAGTGTTTCCCTAACAAGGTCTGATATTAACATACTGTTAGAATGTACCCAGTGTTTCCTTAACAAGGTCTGATATTAACATACTGTTTGAATGTACCCAGTGTTTCCCTAACAAGGTCTGATATTAGCCTGCTGTTAGAATGTACCCAGTGTTTCCCTAACAAGGTCTGATATTAACATGCTGTTAGAATGTACCCAGTGTTTCCCTAACAAGGTCTGATATTAGCATACTGTTAGAATGTACCCAGTGTTTCCCTAACAAGGTCTGATATTAACATACTGTTAGAATGTACCCAGTGTTTCCCTAACAAGGTCTGATATTAGCCTGCTGTTAGAATGTACCCAGTGTTTCCCTAACAAGGTCTGATATTAACATACTGTTAGAATGTACCCAGTGTTTCCCTAACAAGGTCTGATATTAACATATTTCACCACAAATGGAAGACAAACAAGAAAATGTCTGCTATCGTCCCCTTGTGAATGTTGCTATTCAGGGGTCTAGTAATGTAACCAGCAAGGGTATCCAATATATCTGACCCAAAACAACTACGTGTGGCAGTCTTTTGCAGACTACTCCCATTACTACCAGTATACCGATGGACTGATGAAACATCTCCCCCCTCTCTCTCTCTGTTTCCCTAATTTCTCTAATTTCCCTCTCTACTTCTGAATTCATTTCAATTAAATGCTCCCCCCCTCTTCCCCCGTCTCCCTCTCTCCCGTCTCTCTCTCTGTCTTTCTCACACATTAGTGGGTCAATTGCACTATAACATGATGATCAGAGATGTAGAGGCCTTTAGGGAAATTATACAGGTTCTGCTGATCCTGAATCAGTATTTAATCACTAGTTCCTTTGTGTCTAAACTGATATGGCCATGTTTCAGCCTTCCTAACCAAGTAGTCCTGATCTCTCCCTTCTCCTACACAAACGTGTGTGTGCGCGCCCGTGTGTGTATTACGACAGTGTGTGAGTGTGTGAATTAGGAAAATGTGTGTGTGTTAGGATAGCGTGTGAGTGTGTGAATTAGGAAAGTGTGTGTGTGTGTGTGTGTTAGGATAGCGTGTGAGTGTGTGTATTAGGACAGTGTGTGAGTGTGTGAATTAGGAAAGTGTGTGTGTGTGTTAGGATAGCGTGTGAGTGTGTGTGGGCAGCTGGCCTTTTCTAACCTCCACCCCCACCCCTATCAGCCTGAGGACAGAAGGCAACTGGTGAGCTGGCAAATACTGAGTCACACGACAGAACCCAAGAACCCAGACACACTGACTCAAACACACACTGACTCAAACAGACATTCTGCCCCAAACAGATACACTGCCTTAAACAGACATGCTGCCTCAAACAGACATGCTGCCTCAAACAGACATACTGCCTCAAACAGACATACTGCACCAAACAGACAGGCTGCCTCAAACAGAAATGCTGCCTCAAACAGACATACTGACTCCCCCATACCCAATCTATTCCACTCTCCATCAGTAAGAGGCAACCTTGTGTTGAATAATGAGATCATCTGAATGTACATGAACTGTCTTCTGTCTATGTATATTTTGAATAACTGCATTCAGAATACATGTTTCCTCATGTATTAACGGTCTTTCCATGTGAACAACAACTTGTGCTCACTTCACACTAACCCCTGTGGGTACAGTTAGGCCCTGGGGTGTGTGTGTGTGCATGTGTGTGCGTGTGCTTAATCTGCTGTGTGTTTCTGAGTGGCGGGGGAGGGAGAGGATGCTACGCAGCTCTATATGATTTAAACACACTCAGAAGGGGAAAACATCACACACATATGTGGAAGGGGGGGCTCCATCCACAGAGGAGTATGGTGTGGGGTGGAGGGTGGGGGTGGGCTCCATCCACAGAGGAGTATGGTGTGGGGTTGAGGGTGGGGGTGGGCTCCATCCACAGAGGAGTATGGTGTGGGGTGGAGGGTGGGGTGGGCTCCATCCACAGAGGAGTATGGTGTGGGGTTGAGGTGGGCTCCATCCACAGAGGAGTATGGTGTGGGGTGGAGGGTGGGGTGGGCTCCATCCACAGAGGAGTATGGTGTGGGGTTGAGGGTGGGGTGGGCTCCATCCACAGAGGAGTATGGTGTGGGGTTGAGGGTGGGGGTGGGCTCCATCCACAAAGGAGTATGGTGTGGGGTTGAGGGTGGGGGTGGGCTCCATCCACAGAGGAGTATGGTGTGGGGTTGAGGGTGGGCGTGGGCTCCATCCACAGAGGAGTATGGTGTGGGGTTGAGGGTGGGCGTGGGCTCCATCCACAGAGGAGTATGGTGTGGGGTGGAGGGTGGGGGTGGTCAGATCATATCTATCTGGATGTGGTGTCATTACTTCCGCTAGCATGCTGCGCTCCACTGGTTTCATCCTAGCTACATGGACAATACCTCTGACTGATAGGAACAGACACTGGATGGAAAGGGAAGGAGAGAGGGAGGGAGGGAAACACACAGGAGGAGGTTAGGGACAGAGAGAAAATAAGGGTCAGGGAGAGGAGGTAAGGGAAACAGCGAGAGGGGAACAGACAGGAATGGGGCATAGAGAGAACAAGGAAGGGTATAAAAGTAAATAGAGGCTTCATAATTAAATAAAGGTCATGTTAACTGACTGCTAATATCTCATAGAACAAAATAACAAAATCTCCTGAGTCTGTGTTAACCTCAGACCTTATTTTCTGCGTTTATTCCAAAACCCTGTTCTTTCCCCATTCATTTTCCCCATTCATTTTCCCCACTCTCTATACAGAGAGTCTGAAATAGGTTGACACTTCAAAGACAAAGCAAGATGTGAAGAGAGTGAAAGAGAGAGAGAGATACAGCAGGAGAGAGGTAGAACGGGGTTAAAGGGGTATATTTAGAGGGAAGAGGGTAGAATGCAAGAGAGAAGGAGAAAGTCATAGAATTGAATTGAGCCCAGAGACAGAGGAACTGAGAGGGACA